>RJWM01027082.1:0-27277 GCA_004363535.1 Dasyprocta punctata | reverse complement strand
ACAACAGATTAGAAAATAGCACTTCTGTGTCCCCTATAAGAATAACTATTTTAAATAAAAATACATGTTGTCAGAGTTGGGGAGATATTTTTCAAAGGTTTAAACATTTTTTTTCTTTTTTCTTTTTTTAATTTGAAACCGGGTCTCACTATGCAATTCAGGTTGGCCTTGAACTGACTTTGTAGCTCAGGCTAGTCTCGAACTTGCAATGATCCTCCTGCCTCAGCCTCCTGAGTGCTGGGACTACAGGCGTGCACCACCATGCCTGGCTCAAAGGTTTAAATTTTCAGTGACATACAAGAAATATGTTTAATACATACACTATGTAATATGGTCACTACAGTTAAAAGCATTCTCTTATACTCTAAAATATCACTGATATATTACATTTAAGTGATTTCATCACCAAAAGAGATTGCTATGAGGTAATGTGTATGTTAATTCTCTCCTAAAAATTTAGCCATTCCATAATGTATACATATTAATTTTCTGAGAAGACATAACAGTCAATAATAGGAATTCCCCTAAAAGAGCAACCAACTAAAAGAGGGAAGCCAGGCGTGGTGGTACACACCTATAATCACAGCACTTGGGAGGCTGAGGCAGGACTGTTGAGTTCAAGATCAGTCTGGGCTACATAGTGAGTTCAAGGGAAACCTGAACTACACAGCAAGACCCTGCCTCAAAACAACATTAATTAATTCATGCTTTTTAAGTTCCCTTTTCCCAGAATAAACCATTGCAGGCTGACAAGGCCCAGTCAACCCAACTCTGGGAAGAGTCAACTTAAGTTGAAAAAAAAAAAAAAATCCAATTACCACAGCCTCAAAAACAGCCCTATTGGAAAGACAGCTACAACTTCCTCTTCCAAGGGCACTGTTCTGTTCTAGTAGTCAATGGTCCATCTCAAATCTGTCCTCGACTGTGGACAGATTCCTTTTTTCCTACTTGTCCCTTGATTTCACACCGATTTTCTTAACATCATGGGGAAAAAACAGTACTTCAAAGTGAGCAACACGTCCCCTTGTTATGGGCAGCTGAGTTAGATAGAAATATTATAGACAGTCAGACAGGGCTGGGCCCTGGAAGGAGCCAGTGCAGAAGACCAAATACCTTACAACCCTGGAGGAGACAGACACCTCCTGCTGTGGGCCAGATCTCAAGACAAAAGATCAAACAAATGCACCCACATCCTAAGGATAAACATCAGGGACTGATATTCTAAATCGGTCTCTATCACCCTGAGGAAGCCAGAAGTCACCATCCCAACCCTCTACAGGAAGAGTCTCTGCTCTTTAAGCATGCCCACTTGCTACGTGACTCGCTTCCCCATTTATCCCCGATCGGGTCAATTTTATCTGAACGATTAACCTTACTGATGGACCATAGTTCTGTCCCACCTCGTGCCTGTTTGCCTTGAGAGTTCCGATGTTTTCCCCACCTTGAACCCTTCTCACCTCGTGGTTTTGCTCTATAAAAATCCCTAGAGAAGGCGGGGTCCTTGGCAACCTACTGGGGACCCCTTCTGTCTGTCTCTCCCAGACAGCAACTTTCTTTCTCTCAATAAATATATCCTGCTCTTCACCTCCGTTGTTCCTAAAATTGTTTGATTTTAGAAAACACGAACCCCAATGGGACAAATCGAAGGTTGGGGAGTTTCACTCCATTCTGGCCTCTTCCACTCAAACCCGGGGTATCACAAGTACACAGGGGCCCCCTTTTCCAATGACTTTGACAACACGGAGGAGCGTCAGGAAATCTAGGATTTTTTTTTTTTAATGTAATGTATTATTTTTTTCCATCTGTAAGAAGCACTGGGACATGGCGGAAAGGCACTGAAGCTTCCCTTGCAACTCAAGCAGGAAAAAGGGGGCGCAGCGAGGAGAAAGCAGGGGGCAAGGACCCCACGGGGCAGGGCGCCTTCGCGCGCCAGCCCACGCAGGAGGCTCCGGCCCGAGCCCCAGCAGCCGCACGGAGCCCGCAGGACCCGGCCCCGGACGCCCCGCTCCCCGCTCACCATCCCCAGCTTCCGGGGTGTCCTGGTGTCCTCGCTAAGGGTCCCTCAGCCCTCAGAGTCACACAGGGGACGCTCAGCGATCCCAGCTTCCATAAGCTGCCCAATAACCGCTCCTGAATGAAAGGAAATTTCGCGCTCTGCGAACGACTCTCCGAAGAACAGCGCTCCTCATTGGACAGTTCATGTTGCCCCTACCCTGCGCTCTGATTGGTTCGTCATTCTGGCTCTGCCCCCTGGTATTTGATTGACAGGCGACTCGATAGCGTACCTCTCTCAGTGGGGACGGAAGCCGAGTCCGGACTTCCTTCCCTGTACACAGCTGTCTCGCTGTGGTCGGGGAATGGGTTTTCTTTCTTTTTTTTATTTTTATTTTTTGAGGCGTCTCCACACTGGTTTCTGATAGGGCACTCCCATCACGGCCCTGCTCAGTCATCATGGCGGGAGTCAAAAATTACAAAAACCATAAAAGACATTTTTATCAGTGTTCTTTCACCCAGAACACCCTGCCTGTTCTTCCTGCACACACCAAAGAATCCCCATTCCCCACTAACACATAACACTAATCCATCAAAGCTAGCTAACCCAAACACCTCCCTAAGAAGAATACGTATAAGCCAAGCCCCGAACTTTGTGCAGAGACCCAGCACGTCCTCTGTGGTGAGTCTCCCACGCCTGCATTAGAGATTTTTATTCTTTGTCGCACTCTCTTTTTCTCTGTGCCACGATAGACTGAGTGCCCCCCAGGAATAAAATGAAATAAAATAATCAGTTGGTGCCGTGACTCGGAATGGATGCATCTGTTGCTCCTGGGGGCCTATCCCCCAGTTTGAGCCCCAGCCCACCCTATGGGTCACTCTCTCTCTCTCTCTCTCTCTCTCTCTCTCTCTTTCATTTCTTCTCTTCTCTCTTCTGGAGAATTCCTGCCCCTGCCGTTAGCCACCATCCACCCAACACCAGCCCTTCCTCATCTCCTCAGGTTCTCACAGGTGAACCACTCTGACTCTTGCTCAGAGTGTCTGTCTCATAAATCACACGCCTGCGTCAGAATACGCCCCCACATCCTCTGGGACCAGGTCCATGCCCATCAGGCCCCCCGTTGTCCCATCAGTGAGGACTGCTGGACATAGGTGTTGGGGATCGCTGTCCCATTCACACTCCCAGCAGGAGTGATGACTCAGGCTTTAGCCCTTTGGCTCACCTCCAATTCGATCACAATGGGCAAACTTACTTCTTGCCCTGCAAAACACACTCCACTCGGGTGCCTGTGGAGACTACTCCCTCCGTAAACACCCACTTGCACATTGTCTCAGAGGCACCTCATAGGCTACAAATTAGTTTTTTGCTACTGGATGGCTTGGCCTCATTACAAGCTTGATAACAGCACCACCCTCCATGATTTAAACAATTTTGCTACCTTAAGGGCAAATGGTCAGGTTCCTTAACTTCAGGTCTTTGTTGCTCTCCGGGCATGCCCTTCCTTCATTCAGGCATATGGAGCAGCCCAAATATTTTTGGCCTGCTCCACCCTACCAAAACCCTTACCTGACAGTCCCACTGACCTTACAGACAATATCACTTCTGCTGTCACCTCCCCTCACCATACCCACAAAGCTCTCCTTGTTCTCCTCCGCCGCCATCTCTGCTTCCACTTCCTACCTCCCCCACTACTCCTCCATTGCCATTGTCTCTATTCCTCACTGCCCACTTCCTGTGCTTCCTCTCCACCACACCACACCAGATCTCACTCCTCCTCTCACTGCCATCTTGAGGACTCCCACATGCACCACCATCTGGCAACCTTCCCACGTTGCCTTCATTATCCCTATCCTGACTACCTTTTACATGGTCCTCACCCTAACCTTCTCTTCCCCATTGCGAGGTGACAGATACCAGAAACTTAACCCACATTCGTGTCCCTTTTTTCCCTCTCCAATCTCTCACGTATCTTCCAGCATGTAACATTCTTAGCTGCTGACCCCTCAACAATATATCAAACTCCTATTTTATTTCTCAAGCAGCACCAGACATTCAGACTAAATTCAAAAAGTCAGACCTTGGTCCTCAATATTACCCCCAAGGAGACCTCCTAGATATGGCTCTCCCTGTCTTCAACAATAGACAAAAACAACAAAAACAGACAACTTTAAAAAGGCTGCATTCCAGGATGACCTTAAAAAGGTTACACGCCTTTAATCCCAGGACTCGGGAGGCTGGGGTAGGCGGAGCATTGTGAGTTCGAAACAGGCTTGGGCTACAATGTGAGCACAAGGCCGGCCTGAGCTACATAGTGCGACCTTGCCTCAAAAAACTAGGGCCAGGAGTTTGGCTCAGTGGCTTAAGTGCCTGTCTGGCAGGCGTGAGGTTGTGAGTTCGATCCCTGGTGCCACCAAAAAAAAAAAGGTTATATTCCAGGCTAAAATTCCAAGGCCAGTTTCTGGCCACAGCAGCGGCAGCGGCAGCGACACTCAGGGATCAAGATAAAACACAGGCCAGAGAAAAAAATCTAAAAACCTGAGCCCCTCGCCACCATGCTTCAAATGCGGCAGAAAAAGGACATTGGGCATGAGCCTGCCCTGACCTGCAACCACAACTGGGAGCCGGTCCCATCTGCAACCAAGAGGGCCACTGGAAGTGTGATTGCCCTGTCCGCCAGAGAGTGGGTGAGTCATCACCTTCCCCGTCCTCATAGGATAAGACCCTGCCACCTCTGGACTCATCACTGGCTGATCTGCTCAGCATTGCCACTGAAGAGGATTGACGGGGCTCAGGCCCATAGGCCCACTGAGGTATCTCTCTCAGAGACCTGAGTCTTGCTGGACATCTCAAATAAAACCCTCTCTTTCCTTGTTGACATGGAAGCCACTCATAGTGTTCTTCCTGAATTTTCAGGCTGATGTTCCCGGTCTGCAATCTCTGTTGTGGGAGCTGACAGCCAACATACAGACAGGACCCATTCCCTGTACATTCCAATCCCTTTTCTTTACACGCAACTGTCCTATTATTACAGTCTGCTCACCCCATGACCCCGACAACCTTATTTCTCATGTTTGTGTGGAGGGGTAAAACTGACAGTATAGGAAACAAAGAGTGACAAATGTATTGATGGCCATGTAGTTACTTGTTGTAAAGGTTTTGTTATCAGTTTTGGAGAAAGGGCAGAGAGAGGCTGGGTTTGAGTTGGGGTTATTTGTTGTGTGTTGTAGCATTGGAGAATTTGGGTTTGAACTTGGGATTTTATGTATGTGGGAGAGACAGATAGTGAGGTTGAAAGTTGTGGAGTACGTGTCCTAGAAGGAGAATGAGCAGGTGTCCATGAGGTTGGTAAGTTGGGAAGGAGGCAGGCGGGTGTCTCTGTGGAGAAGTTTTGGCGCAGGGACGGCAGCTGTGAGTGACTTGATGAATGGTATTTTTTGAGGGGTGTGAGTGGTGACTGGAGTTGGAGGTTTATGTATGTCTTGAGTGTCTGTATGAAAGCAGTTATGCATGTTAGAGACTCCTCCCTACTATACGCGCTATCACAAATGACCTCATATCCTCTTCTTCACCCTCTAAAGTCATTCCTATAATGCTGCCTGTTATAGTGTGATCAGATGGCCCCCACTCAAACCTCATGTAATCACGGATGGGGTTGAGTCTGGCATTCATGATTGGTTTGTTGTCTAGTGCTGGGATTGGCCATATGAGTGTTGCACCCACCCAGGGGTGGAGCCGACATACTGTGCAAGGGTAGGAAGAAGGCGTGTCTTTGCTCTCTGTTGTTGGTTCGTGTGCTTTGCTGTTGGTGGTGGCCAAGAACAGCTGCCCCACCACGCCACACTGCCTTGGAGCCAACTGAGTATGGACTGAAACCCCCAAGAACTGTAAGAAATAAACCTTTTCTTCCTTAATTTTGGGCGTCAGGTATTCTGTCTCAGCAATCAGTGAAAAGTAACCAAGACACTGCCCATACCCCATCTTCTTAACAATACTTAGCAATTTCTAAAAACAGCTCTCCAACTGTTGGAGGATAATGCTCACCTCTCCAACTCCTGGCTATGTCTACCTTTACAACAAGATCTATATATGACCTACCCAGTCCCAGTAGACCAAGTCTCTTTTCAAATACACCCACTGGCCAAAATTGTGGGGCCCCTCACCTTGGCCCCCAGACAACTTTGGCCTACTAACTTAACATGTGTTCATCAGACCAACAGCTCTAGAGTCACCTCACATGTGGACGTTCTATCCTCTTGCACTCACTTACAAAAGGTGTTTTCTCAGTCATCACTGATATGCCCTCCTCATGGACAATTCTTTGTCTATGGGCGTGGGGCATCTACCTGTCTCCCGTCTGCCTGGCAAGGCTCTTGTACAGTAGCAGTAGTTGTACCTCAAGTAACACTCCATACAAAAACACAAATAGCTGGGAGTTTGGCTCAGTGGCTTAAGCACCTGTCTGGCAGGCACGAGGCTGTGACTTCGATCCCCGGTGCCGCAAAAAAAAAAAATAATAACAATAATAATAATAATACAAGGACAACAAACCTCTCTCTCACTGACATCTCATACACTTACACACAGAGCTGTACTAGCCCCTGTCTTAACAAGAATAGGTATTTTCTTAGCCATAGAGATTGGAGTAAGTTTAGGCTACTACAGCCAATTATCATATGACCTGAAAACCTCCCTTGATGCAGTGTCACAAACTGTTGACTCACAGCAAGACCAGATTAACTCACTGGCAGCAGTTGTCCTTCAGCAAGGTCCAGCACTTGATGTTCTAACTGCTGAAAAAGGGAAGTATTGTGCAATGGTGGAAGAAGAATGTTGCTATTGTTTCAATAAATCAGGCATAGTCAAAGGACAAGTTAAAAAACTTAGAAAGCCAGGCGTGGTGGCACATGCCTTTAATCCCAGTACTCAGGATGCTGAAGCATGAGGATCATTGTGAGTTTGAGACCAGCCTGCTACAAAGTGAGTTCAAGGCCAGCCTGAACTGCATAGTGAGACCCTGTCTCAACAAATAGGGCTGGGGATTTAGCTCAGCAGCCTAAGTGTCTGTCTGTCAAGCACAAGGTTGTGAGTTTGATCCCATGTACAAAAAAACAAAAACAAAAACAAAAAACTTAGGAAAGTTGCTGCCGAGCTGGGAAAGAGGTACACTGCCTCTAATTCTCCTCTCTGGTCCTCTTGGTGGCCCATGCTAGATATATGGGCCCCTATTCTCATGCCCATTTTAGGCCCTCTAATCACTATTATCTTTTTTTTTTTTTTTTTTTTTGGTTGTTGTTGTTGCTAGTAGCCTCCTATGCCTTCAGACTCTTCTCAGTTCGTCCAGCCTAGAATTCAGGCATTTACAACCAAAGAAATCCTTGTTCTCAGTGAAATCATCACCTCATGGACCTGTGTGGAGTCTGCCCATCAGCCCCATGCGCCCTGCTCCGGATCCCTCTGTGTCACCCAGGTTCAGCAGGAAGTAGCCTAAGAGATGCTTGTCACCAAGAGATGGGAATGATAGGATTCTCCCAGCATGGACTTACTCAGGCATTATGGTGGGAGTCCAAAGTTACAAAAGCCACAAAAGACATCTTATCAGTGTTCTTTCTCCCAGAACACCCTGCCTGTTCTTCCTGCATGTGCCAAAGATTCCCCAACCCCTCACTAACACATAACACTAATCCATCAAAGCTAGCTAACCCAAATACCTCCCTAAGAAGAATACATGTAAGCCAATCCCCGTCCTTTGTCAGCAGAGACCCAGCACGTCCTCTGGTGAGTCTCCCGTGTCTGCATTAAAGATTTTTATTCTTTGTCTCACTCTCTTTTTCTCTGTGCCACAATAGATTAAGTGCCCCCCTCAAAAAATCAGGTTCCATAGTGTTGTGCTAGTTTATATTCCCACCAACAACATAGTAAAGTTCCTTTTTCTCCACATCCTCACCTGTGTTTGATATTTTGATGATATCCATTTTTTTCTGGCATAAGATAGAATCTCTGTGTTATCTTAATTTTTTTCTCCAGTGGCCACATATACTATTTCTTCATATATTTATTACTCATTTCTACTTCTGTGAAGTGCTCACTTTTTGACTGTGTCTTTTATTTTGAGGAGGTCTAATTTTTTTTGAGTTCCTTATATGGTCAACTACAAGTCCTCTGAAGAATAGCTGACAATTTTTTTTCCCTTTCTGAAAGTTGTCTTTCAGTCTGTTTTGTTGTTGTCGCTGGTGATTTGTTAATTTGGGGGGGGGGGTTGGTTTGGTTTGGTTTGGTTTTTTGTTGGTGTTGTTTTGTGGTTTTTTGTTTTTGTTTTTGTTTTTGTTTTTTGCTGTACAGAAGCTTCTTACTTTGATATTGTTACAGGCAGCTGAGTTAGTTAGAAATAGTATAGGCAGTCAGACAGGGTGAGGCCCTCAAAGCAGCTGGCACAGAGGACCAGATGTCTTGTGACCTTGGAAGAGACACATACCTCTTGCTGTGAGCCAGATCCTAAGGCAGAAGGCAAAACAAATGTAGCTATACTGTAAGTATAAACATTAGGGACTAGGTATGGATCATCTTGAGAAGCCAGGAATTATCATCCCAACCCTCTACAGAAAGAGTCACTGATCTGTAAGAATGCTCACTTGCTATGTAACTCGCTTCCCCATTTGTCCCTGATTTGGTAAATTTTACCTAAACAATTAATCTTATTGGTTGACCACAGTTCTGTCCCACCTCAAGCCCATCTGCCTTGCAAGTTCCCAGTTTTCCCCATCATGGTTTTACTCTATAGAAGTCACTAAAGAAGACAGAGTCTTTGGCAACCCACTCGGGACCCTTCTGTCTGTCTCTCAGACAGAAGCTTTCTTTCTCTCAATAAATATTTCTGTTCCTAACCCCCATTGTTCCTAAAATTCACTCTTTGATTTTAGAGAGCACAAACTCATACCAGACATACAGAAGGTCAGGAGTTTTGTTCCCCTATATCAACACAATCCCATTTGTTGATTCTTGACAGTATGGCCTGGTCAACCAGAATTTTGTTCAGAAAGTCCTTGCCTACACCATGACTTCAAGAGTTCTACTTATGCAGGAGTCAACACAAATGACATGAAAAAAAAATTATTTGAAGAAGTAATAGTGGAAAATTTCCCAAACCTGGGGAAAGAATCAGATATACAGATAAGTGAGGCATACAGAACATCAAACAGCCATAACCAAAATAAATCTTCACCAACATATAGTAATTAAGATCCCAAAAATTCAGCACAAAAACAGAGTACTGAAAGCAGTTAGAGAAAAGATACAACTCGCCTATCAAAGAAAGCCCATTAGAATCATGGCAGACTTTTCAGCACAAACCCTCTAGTCAAGACAAGTTTGGAGCGAAGTATTTCAAGCCCTGAAAGAAAACAACTTTCAACCCAGATTGATGTACCCTGCAAAACTCTCTTTCAAAATTGATGGAGAAATAAGATACTTCCATGACAAAGAACAGCTGAAGAAATTCATGTCCACCAAGTCAACCTTAGAAATACTGAAAGACACATGAGAGAGAGACAAAAATGACTAGAATTCCCAGAACAGCAACAGAAAGAAACCACCAGACAAGGTAAGCAATTAAATGAGGGGGAAAAGCAGGAATCCAACAAGAGGAAAATAACATGACAAAGTTAAGCCAGTATATATCAGTTATACCCATCAATGTAAATAGCCTCAATTCACCAATTAAAATAAATAGGTACACAGAATGAATCAAGAAACAAGATCCAACAATGTGCTGCATGCAAGAAACACATCCAACTCAAAAGGAAACTCATAGACTAAAAGTCAAAGGATGGAAAACAATATTCCATGCAACAGGAACCCAGAAAAAAGCAGGGGTAGCTATTCTGTTTGCAGACAATGTGAACTTCAAGCCAAAAATTATCAAAAGAGATAAAGAAGGTCACTACATACTTGTTAGGGAAAAACTTCAAGAGGAAGAGATTATGATCATAAAATATCTGCACCAAATATGGGAGCACCCAACTATGTAAGACAAATCTTAATAGACATGAAAAACCAAATAATAATGCAGTTATAATGGGGGACCTTAACATCCCATTGTCACAAAGAGGGAAATCAACTAGACAAAAAAATCAGCAAAGGATAGCAGAAATGAATCAAACCTGTGAACAAATGTACTTAGTAGAAGTTTACAGAGTGTTCCACCCAGTGACATCAGAATACACATTCTTCTCAGCTGCACATGGGACATTCTCTAAAATAGAACATACATTAGCCTATAGAATATGCTTAAGTAAATGCAAAGGGATTGAAATTACCCCATGCATATTATCTGACCAAAGTACACTGAAATTGGAAATTAATGGCAAAAGAAACTACAAAACCTACATAAACACATGGAAATTAAATGACAACCTCTTGAACAACCAATGGGTTAAGATGAAATTAAAGAAGAAATTAAACGACAACTAAAATTCAATGAAAATGCAGATACAACATACCAAAACTTGTGGTATGCAATAAAAGTGTTGCTAAGAGGGAAATACATAGCAATGAATTGCCACATCAGAAAAATACAATGAGCACAAATAAACAACCTAATGCTACACCTCAAGCTTCTAGAAAAAGAAGAGTAAGTCAAGCCCAAAGCTCAAAAAAGGGAGGAAATCATAAATATCAGAGCAGAAATTAATGCAATTGAGACTAAGAAAACAATACAAAGAATTAATGAATTGAAGAGTTCGTGCTTTGAAAGAATAAACAAAATTGATAAACCTCTAGCCAGCTTTATCAAGAAAAAGAAAGAAAAAACTCAAATTCATGCAATAAGGAATAAAAAGGGTGGAATTACTACAGACCCCATGGAAATTCAGAAGATCGTGAATACCTACTTTGAAAATCTTTCAGTGAAATAAGTAAGTCACACATATGTAACTATCATATTGTTGCACTTGTGTGACAAACTGAAAGAAAATCTATGTATGTATATAAAAAATTAGTTAAGATAACTAAAGAAAAAGAATTTTGAGTGAAAAGCAGTTTTCACAGGGTCATTTTCAGTTTTTACTGTGAATTGTTCTTTTGAAAATAACATAGCATTCATAAGATTTGTGTTTCTGGCTGATGTTTTTCTAATGTCCTATTCACTGTTTTGCTATAAAATAAAAAATTTAAAAATTTAAAACAAATTTTAAAAAAGAAAATCTTTACTCACATAGGGTGGAAAGCACAGAAGAAATGGACAGATCCCTAGAAACACATGAATTACGAAAGCTGAATCAAGAAGATACAACAATTTTGAATAACACAATATCAGCTATTAAAATTGAAAATCTGGTTAAAAACTTACCAACAAAGAAAAGCCCAGATCCTGATGGATTCACGGTTGAATTTTACAAGAAATTTAGAGAGGATTTCACATCAATGCTCCTCAAACTCTTCAATGAAATTGAAAGGGAAGCAATCCTCCCTAACTCATTTCTGAAAGCAAGTATTACTCTGATGCCAAAACCAAAGAAAGACCCAACCAAAAGGGAGAACTATAGGCCAATCTCCCTAATGAACATTGATTCAAAGATTCTCAATAAAATACTGGCAAATAGAATACAGCAAATCATCAAGAAGATTATACATCATGACCAAGTGGGATTTGTCCCAGGAATGTAGGGATGGTTTAACATACACAAGTCGATAAACATAATACACCACATCAACAGAACCAAAGATAAAAATCACATGATCATCTCAATAGATGCAGAAAAAGCTTTTGATAAAGTCCAACACTTGTTCATGATAAAAGCCATACAGAAACTCAGGATAGATGGTATCTACTTCAATCTGATAAAAGTCATCTATCACAAACCAATAGCCAACATTATACTAAATGGATAAAAACTGAAAGCTTTCACTCTAAAATGAGAAACAGGACAAGAATGTCCACTATCACCACTCTTATTCAATATAGTTCTAGAAACATTAACCAGAGCAATTAGAAAAGAGAGGGAAATAAAAGGAATAAGAATAGGATAGGAAAAAGTTAAATTATCACTATTTGCAGATGACATGATACTTTACATAGAAGACCCCAAAAACTCCATCAAAAGACTACTAGCGTTGATAACCAAATTCAGTATATAGCTGGATACAAAGTCAGCACTCAAAATTCAATAGCATTCCTGTACACAAACAACAAACTCACTGAGAGAGAAATTATGGAAATAACACCTTTCACAATAGCATCCAAAAGATGAAATACTTAGGAATAAACCTAACAAAGGATGTAAAAGACCTATACATTGAAAACTGTAGTACTCTAAAAAAGGAGACTGAAGAGGAAGTCAGAAAGTGGAAAAATATCCCTTGCTCTTGGTTAGGAAGAATCAACATTGTGAAGATGACCATACTCCCAAAACTGCTATACAGATTTAGTGCAATCCCAATCAAAATACTATTAACATACCTTACAGATCCAGAGAAAACATTCATAAAATTCATTTGGAAACAGAAGAAACCTAGGATAGCAAAGGCAATCCTGGGCAACAAAAGCAAGGCAGGTGGCATCTCAATCCCTGACTTGAAATTATACTACAAAACTACAGTGATAAAATCAGCATGGTACTGGCAAGAAAACAGACCTAAGGATCAATGGAACAGATTAGAAGATTAACATTCACCAGAGGGAAGTGCTTGCCTGAAGCCACATTAAGTCTTTCCTGGGTGGAATGAATAAACCCTTTCTCATGGAGACTACCTATATGAGTCTTTGTCTTAGCTTGACATATATAGATATACTTCGTATTTACAAGTAGCACATCAGCCCCAGCATCTCTATGCATGCCACAGCACACCACCCAGAAAAAAAAGAAAAAAGGAAAGCTGGTGGCAACAAGAGTCACCAGCTCAGAAAGGACAAACACTCCAAATTGCATCTGAAAGTTGTTCTCCTGCTGTCCGGGCTGTGCAGCATCTCACTGTCATGACTCCTGTAACGCTCTGAGCAGCTGGAGGCCTCATAGAGGAGGGAGAGGCGGCACAAGAAGCACCAAGGGAAACTTAGTTGTCCTCCCTTTGCAAGCCCCAGCTTGGACTCATTGGCCTTATGTCTCAGCCACTCAGTGCAGCTGACTGAACCACTTCACATCAACACTGATAAGGTAAATGATACAAAGGTCTTGAATTAAAATATTTGAAGTAAAACCAGATTATGTCCAGCTGAAAAGTAGGTTAAAACATCCAAGGCACTCTGTGTGGATTTTAAAATACTTATCCCTTTGGGAATGAAAAGACAGCAGCAAACTATTATTTTCATGAGAAAAGCTGGTACGAGAATTGACTAATCAAGATGTCTTCTCCCCTTTCTCCACTGCTTTAGCAGCTCTTTCACGTTCCCAGTGATGAAAATCATCAGGTGCTCTGTGCGTGATAATTCACATGTTCTCTTTACCCTTTGGAAACTTGCCAGCACCACCCCTCCACCACTGACCCAAATAACGAATTATGTCAATAGTAAATTCTAAGCATATTACACATTTCCCTTTGAAGCAGCCTCTTTGACATCGGGATGAATGTCCTGAGTCTCTCTGATATCGGTTGGTTTAAATGACCTTTTCGAATTTGTCTAACAGGGTAGGTAAATGGAGCTGTTTCAAGAATGTTTAGCAAAAGTAAAGGAAAAGTTAAGAACCCTGACTAATCCAATAACAGGCAATGAGACTGCACCTGTGCTTTAAAATAATATACCATACCAACTATGAGAAGCCTAGACCCAGATGGGTTCATGACTGAATTGTACAAAAACTTTAGGGAAATTGTGATGCCAATACTAACTGGTCAAGCTTTCTAATAAAATTGAAAGGGAAAGAGTACTCTCAAAAGTAATTCCTGGAAGCCACTGTTAACCTTATTCCAAAATTACACAAGCATCCCACCAAAAAAGAGAGCTACAGACTAACGTCTAAAGAACATAAATGCAAAAATCTTCAACAAGATACTGGCAAACAGCCAGTTGGTGGTACACACCTGTAACCCCAGCACTTGGGAGGCTGAGGCAGGAGGATTGCTGCAAGTTCAAAGCCAGCCTGGGCTACATAGTGAGTGCAAGACCAACGTGGACTACACAGCAAGATTTTGTCTACAAAAAAAAATTACAGACCAATTTCATTAATGAAAATGAATGCCAAAATGTTTAACAAGATACTTGCAAACAAACTGCAGTGAATTATTAAAAAGATTAGACATCATGACTAAGTTGTTTCCTCCCAGGAATACGCCAACCAGCTCTTTTTTTTTCCAAATCAAGTACCACTGTCATTTGTCCCACATCACCCAGCGTGTCACTCTTAGGATAGTTCTGTCCCCACCAGTGTACCCTTCGCCCAAACTTAAAACACACCAAGAGAAAGGATGGAATCTAGTTCATCCCTGTGCCCTAGTTTCTGTTCCAAAACTGATTCTCAGTATGTGCACTGAACATCAGAAATACTCTTCTAGCAAGCATATCAAAGTTCCTAGTGTGTATTCCTGCTCTGTAATCATTCACTTAAAAATTGTTCAGCAAGTGCTTCCAACATGCAGGACATTGCACAATAGATTTTGGAATCCTTAGACTGATCTCATGGGGAGCAGTTGTATGTGACCTCCATGTTCCAACTGACAGTGAATAAGATTAGTAATGTGCAAGGTCACACAGCTCAAAGTGGGTGGAAATGCAGGTGCATAGCTCCAGCTAGGGCAGTGGTTTTCCACAGTGAGCTGTTTCTCCTCCTGGGAGATTTTAATACCCTTAATTTATCATACTTCCTCAAGCAGAAGCTATGCCCTTCTGCTCTCCAATTCATACTCCTGAGATGGCTGCTTTTTTTGACAGCTTTTTGTGGCAGTGATGACTTTTTTTTTATTCCAACCAAAACAGGTGTATGGTCACTCAAGACAATAGACTTACACTTAAATTTTCCGGTGGCTGGTTATTTTGTTGGTTTTTCATATATGGGAACCTGTTAGGTGTCAAATGTGCCAAGTTCATGGTCCCACAACATGGAGAAATGAAGTCACAAACCAAAGGAAGAAGTTGGGAAATTTTTATTGGAAATAAGGAGAGAAAAATAGTTTATGGGTTTCTAGGAGGGGTCCTGAGTGGGATGGCCACTGAGACTCTTTGTCGGGAGTAATTTATACAGCAGAGTCACAACATGGGCACAATGTGGGTTAAACAACTGTAGCTTACAGTATTACAAGTATAGTCACTCAGCTAATATTGATTCAGTAGGAAAGTGGGTCACATAGCAAGGGTACACGGAAAGAGCAAAAGCATTTTTGGGAAAGGATGGGTCCCAGATACTCTGGTCATTCACCTGGGTGACCGATGGCTATCTGGACTTCCTGGACTTAGGTGGTGCTAATTTCAATACAATTTCATGTTATTGTGTATCCCTTAGGTAGTTTTTCTGGTTTTGTTTCTGTTTCTGTTTTTGTTTTTGTTTATTTTGTTTTTGTTTTTGAGACAGGGTCTTCCTATGTGTTTGAGCTGGCTTTGAACTCACTTTGTAGCCCAGGCTGGTCTCAAATGCATAACAGTCCTCCTGCCTCAGCCTCCAAGTGCTGGGATTACAGGCATGCGCCACCATGCCTGGCTGTTTATCCCGTAAGGAGGCATGTAGCCCTTGCCATCTTTATCTTGAGGCCTGGCCTTCTTCCGATGCCTTCAACCACAATTCTGATGTCTTTATTCTTGTGCTCACTTCCCTGAGAGTTCTGTCATGCTGACTATATATTAATTTCTAAGCCCACTTCTCAAAGGAAGTTTTATAGAGCAAAATCATGAGGTGGGTATAACGTGGGTCAAAACTGTGATCAATCAATAGTATTACAAGTATAGTCACCCATCTGGGTGACAGATGTCTATCTAGACTTTTTTGCACCACCTGATACCAGTTATAATACAATGTTCAATTTATTGCTTGTTCCTTGGGGATCATGTAGGCTTGGTCATTCCATTTTAGCTAGAAACCTGGCTTCAACAGATGCACCTCCAGCCAGAGTTGTAAGGCGTCCTCATTCTCTGCACTGACTTCCTTGAGGGTCCAGCCCTCTCTGACTGCCTGTAGTATTTCTACCTAATGCGGCTGTCGATGGTAGTTTCACCACAGGTCTTTTCTGACCCGACAGGCAGGAAATCTCTACATTCCTGGGCACTCCCTGACATTGCCACATTTATACCTGAGGCTGAAATAAAGAGCTCACCCTTTTAAAATAAACTTGAAGAGCCAGGCACAGGGGCACATGCCTATAATCCCAGTGATGTAGGGGAACGAAACTCCCAACCTACTATATATCTGGTACGAGTTCGTGTTCTCTAAAATCGAAGAATGAATTTTAGGAACAACGGAGGTTAAGAGCAGAAATATTGACTGAGGGAAAGAAAGCTCCTGTCTGAGAGAGAGACAGAAGGGGTCCTGAGCGGGTTGCCAAAGACTCTGTCTTTTTTAGTGACTTTTATAGAGTAACACCATGATGGGGAAAGCTGGGAACTCACAAGGCAGACATGCGTGAGATGGGACAGAACTGTGATCAACCAATAAGATTAACTGTTCACGTAAAACTGACCAAAACAGGGACAAATGGGGAAGAGTCATGTGGCAAGCGACCATTCTTATAGATAAGTGACTCTTTCTGTAGGGGGTTGGGATAATTCCTGGCTTCTCAAGGTGATCCATACCTAATCCCTAATGTCTATACTTAGGGTGTGGTTGCATTTGTTTTGGCTTCTGTCCTGAGATCTGGCCCATAGCAAGAGGTGTGTGTCTCTTGCAAGGTCACAAGACATCTGGTCCACTGTGCCCGCTCCTTTGAGGGCCTAGCCCTGTCTGACTGCAGCTGGCTGTAACACCAGCATTCGGGAGGCTGACATAGGAGAATCACTGTGAGTTCAAGACCAATCACCAGGCCCCGCTCCACAGGTTTTATTGGACTTAAAACCTGAGAGGCACCATTTGCACCCAGACCAGGATGGTCCTCTCTCTTACAGGGTATGGTGTTTTATAGGGTTGTAAGACGAAGCTGTAGGCCAGCCTGAACTACAGAGCAAAACTCTATCTCAAAGACAATAAAGCAGCCGGGCGTGGTGGCGCACGCGTTTAATCCCAGCACTCAGGAGGCTGAGGTAGGAGGAGCATTGTGAGTTCGAGGCCGGCTTGGGCTACAATGCGAGTGCAAGGCCGACCTGAGCTACACAGTACAACCCTGCCTCAAAAAACTAGGGCCGGGAGTTTGGCTCAGTGGCTTAAGCGCCCATCTGTCAGGCGCGAGGTTGTGAGTTCGATCCCTGGTGCCGAAAAAAAAAAAGACAATAAAGGAGTGTTTTCAGACAGGTGATCTGGGATGTGTGTTCTCATTGTCGGGTTACAGTGCAGGCCACCCACTTGTTTTTGAAATGGATGCAGCTGCTTCCTGAGGGGGAAGAAAGGCAGAGTGCAGGTGGGAACGGCAGGCCCAGTTCCCGGAACTTGTAGGCAATTCAAAAAGCATTAGGAAGGAATTTCACACTATTCTCTGTAAGTACGGGAGGGCAGTCATGAACCCTCAGAAACAGGAAAAAAACCTTGTCTTGAAGCTGTAACTTTCCTGAAAAGTACTGCACAACCTTGAAATCTCCATTTGCTTGCTTCTTGTAAGAAATAAAGATCTTCTAGTTGGTCCACATGGTCAGGCCCAACCAGGCTGCAACTTTCCAAGCAGACAGGCTTTCCGCATACTGCAGTTTCTAGCAAAGGACAGGAAACCACAAAGGAGTCACGTTGTCCCCGAATGAATGGAACAAGATGTCAGAAAGAAGGGATAAGAAAAGCACAAAACCTCCTCGGCCCAGAGGACCTGATAGCATCTCTACATCTGTATCAGCCATTCTGCGATCCTTGACCACAGATGTTTGTCCAGATCCCCCCGCATCATGGGACCAGGGATGTAGCTCACCCTCAGCCTGTCAGCACCCCGACATAATAAATCCTGTGCCACCCTGCATTTACCCCAGCCTGATGGGTGGTCTCTGACTTGCACAGTTTGTCACCCATATTTCATTAAAACCACTCCAACAAATCCTTGTCACAGAATTACCTGGGTCCAATAATGGGTGCACAGACTGTGAAATGACCCACACCAGAAATAAGGTCCTGGGGTACCATAAGACATAATTGTTGGACAAAAAAGTTTTCAGGAATTACAGTCCTGAAGAGCCAAAAATTCATAAATGATTACAAAACAGGAATGCATGATGCATGGAGAAAGGGGCAAAAGGGAAAGGAAGCCTGCGTGATAGTCCGTGATCCACAGATCCCAGGCCATGGGAGATACGGGCGTGGGGGTGTGAGTTAGGAATAAAAATATTATAGACAGCTACTAAGTAGAAATACCGCAGCAGTCAGGTGGTGCTAGGCCCTTTTGGGAATCAGTACAGAAAATGAGAACACAGTACAACCATGGCTGGAGGCAGATCTGAAGAAGCGTAAAATCACAATGGCCAGATTTACACACTTCCCTAAGGAATAAAACAGAAGCTTGAGATTATTGGTACCACCCTTTTGAGATTTCCCGTATAAATCCTTATCTCCTTAGGAGTGGGCCATGCTGTCCCAACCACTAAGACTAAGACTGTAGATTACTGACCAAGATTAATGATGTCACCCACATGCCCTTGCTACCACTGGATCAATATTACCTAAGTGACTATCTTAGTTATCTTACGGGTTGATTATAGTTTTGTTAATTTACTGTGGTTCTCAAACCTTTCAAATAAACTAATTTTTTCAAACTATTAGACATAAAAATTAACACCAAAGAACCCTTTTAACTGTGAAACTTTTCATAAAAATGATCATCTCCTTTCCCTGGCATAATTGTACTAAAATTAATATTCTTGTACTCTGCAAGAAGAAATGAATTACTGTATAGAAAAACTGACAGTTTTTTTTTTGAAGAGCTGGGGATCAAACTCACAACCTCACACCTGCCAAACAGGTGCTTAAGCCACTGAGCCAAACTCCTAGCAACAGTTTTTTTGAGGCAGGGTCGCACTATGTAGCTCAGGCCGGCCTTGCGCTCTCATTGTAGCCCAAACCAGCCTCAAACTCACAACGCTCCTCCTACCTCAGCCTCCCGAGTGCTGGGATTAAAGGTGTTGACAGATGTTTCAAAGCTTTGAATATGGAAGCCTAAGTTATCCAAAAATATTTCTCATACCTAATATCTAAGCTACAAAAACTGGGTACAATATAACGAACAACCTCTGAAACCCAGAGAGCCTAATACTGTAAACAGCTAAGTTAGTGAGAAATATTATGGGTGGTTAGACAGGACTGAGCCCCAACAGAGAAGACGGTTGTGTTCCGAGGTTCATTCACTGAAGGCCAGGCATCAAGAAGAAAAGAAATGGCTACCCCCACATACTTCTTCTAGGGATGAACAGCAGTGATTGATATTCTAAATTGGCATCAGTCACCTTGGGTGGGGGACCGAAACTTCCCTGGGCCATCCCTTCCTAGAAAATCCATGTTGGTTTCATGGACACTTGCTATGTGACTTCCTTCCCCATTGGAGCCCTGTTTAATCAATAATACCCAGTCAACTATATGTGTTGGAATCTTATTGGTTCACCATAGTTTTGTCCCACCTCACACCCGCCTTGTGATTTCCCATTGGATCAATCTTACCTAAGTGACTATACTTGTAGTCTTATTAGTTAACTATCATTTTGCCCCACGTTGAACCTGCCTCACCTTGTGGATTTGCTCAATAAAACACCCTTGAGAGGCAGGGTTGTCAGGCAACCCATTTTCCAAGTCCCTTTCTGTCTCTCTTAGACAGAAGCTTTCTTTCTCTCAGTAAATTCTTCCTACTCTTAACTCACATTGTTCCTAGAATTCATGGCACCAGGGATCGAACTCACAACCTCGTGCTTGCCAGGCAGGCACTTAAGCCATTGAACCAAACTCCTGGCCCTCCTAGAATTCATTCCTTGATTTTAAAAAACATGAACTCAGTGTTTCAGACGTAAAGCAGGTTGGAAGTTCTAGTCCCCCTGTATTATTTGAATGTCCACATATTATCCCTATGTCATATTGTTATAGGCAACTGAGTTAGTTAGAAATACTATAGGCAGTCAAACAGGGCTAGTCCCTCAAAGGAACTGTACAGAGGGCCAGATATCTTGTGACTTTGGAAGAAATACACACCTCTTGCTGTGGGCCAGATCTCAAGACAGAAGGCAAAACAAATGCAACCACACCCTAAGTATAAGAATTAAGGATTGGAGTGAATCATCTTGAGAAGCCAGGAATTACCATCCTAATCCCCTAATCCATAAGAATGCTTGCTTACTATGTGACTCACTTCCCCATTTGTCCTTGATTTGGTCAATTTTACCTAAACAATTAATCTTATTGGTTGACCACAGTTCTATCGCACCTCAAGCCTTGTGAGTTCCTAGTTTTCCCCATCATGGTTTTACTCTATAAAAGTCACTAGAAAAGACAGAGTCTTGGGCAACCCACTCAGGTCCCCTTCTGACCCTCAGACACAAGCTTTCTTTCTCTCAATAAATATATTCTGCTCTTACCCTCTGTTGTTCCTAAAATTCATTCTTCGATTTTAGAGAACACAGACTCGCAACAGACATATAGTAGGTTGGGAGTTTCATTCCCCTATATCATTTGGAGGTCTGAGATCATTTTTCCTATATCATTTGGAGATCCCACCAAGATCGTTCCCCTATATCAATATGCCCCATATCACTAACACGAGAAAGTTAAGGGAAGATTTGTGTCTGTCTGCCCAGAAGCAAGAACAGAGGATGTTTTATCTGAGGACCAGACACCTTCACCTCTCCAGACTTCATTGAGAAGCTTTGGTGTGCTGCATGGCATGAGCTGAAGGCCTGCACAGCATCTTTCACCTAGCTGCTCCGCATTGGTGCACCACTCAGGACCTGGTAGGGCCCCACCCAGCAATGTCAAGTAGCCGGGGAGCTTCGGTGTACCACATGGGGTGTGCTGACGGTCCACCCAGCATACTCCCCTCATTCAGGGAGCCTTTGAGTACCACTAGGGAGCTGGTAAGGCCTGCCTAATGACCCCTATTCAACTGGGGGAATTCCCTTCAGTATGGACAGTCATCCTCAACCCAGGAAACAACTGAGACTTTGCATTCAGTTGCCCAGCTGCTTTGGGTCACTGAGTAGGGCCCTACCATGTTCTGACCAAGGTACCAAGGCTGCACAGCTAGGTAGAGTTCCCTGTGCAGGCCTTCAGCTCGAGCCACTCAGCGTAGGAGGCTGCCCAGCTACTGGGCTGGGGCCCAACCAGGACCCAATCCAAAAAATGGGCATCTGAGATGAATACAGGCTTCTCAGATGAAGAAATACAAATAGCAAATAAACATGTGAAAAAATGCTCAACATGACTGGTCATTCAAGAAATACAAATTAAAACAACACTGAGATATCATCTCACTCCAGAAGGAACAGCGGTCATCAAGAAATCAACCAATCACAAAAGCTGGCAGGCCTGTGGGAAAAAGGAACACTTCTCCACTCTTGGTGGCAGTGTGGACTGGTGAAAATCAGTGCGGAAATCCCTCAAAAAACTAGGATTAGAGGTCCCACTCGACCCAGCTGTTTCACTTCTGGGTATTTTCCCAAAAGAACTGAAAACATACCACAGATATATATGTGAACCCACACTGATAGCAGCACAATTTGTAACAGCTAAATCTTGGAAACAACCCAAATGCCCATCAACTGAGGAATGAATAAAAAAAGATGTGGTACTTTAATACAATGGAGTACTACTCAGCTATAAAGAAAGATAAACTCGAGGCTTTTAAAAGGGTGCAACTAGATACCATGCTCATAAGTGAAATAAATCGGATTTGCATGTGTATGTATCATTTTATGTCCCTAGTGTAAGAAAACCAAAAGAGTAAATAAGATACATAATGTACAATAGATATTGTGAACATGAAAGAAACTGCTCGAAAGGAAGGAACAACTAGGACAAGGAAAGGAGAAAAAAGGAAGGGAAAAAGAAATATATATATGTAAATATATATGCATATATATATATACACATACACACGAGATAGCTAAGATAATTATACTACTCATTCTATTACTTCATTGAAAGGAACAGTTAGTGCTTATATTGTTTGATCAATTTTGCAAGCCTTTATCTGTTAAACTGAGCAACTATTTTAAAGACAACAATATGCAATATAATAGCCATTGTTAATTTCATATCATCTTGTTTTGAAATTCTGTATCATTTTTATTGTTTTTTATTCCCTTTAAAATTAAAAAAAAAAACACTGAGATATTTTCTCCTGCCAGGAAGGATGGCCGTCATCGAGAAATCAAAGAAGGATTTGTGCTAATATTGTCTGGACATTATTTCATGCCTATATCTTGTACTCTGAGTAACTAGTAAGAAGATAACAATGCACAATATACTAATTATTGTTACTCTCCTGTTAGCCTAATTTGAAACTCTGTTTTATTTCCATTTTTCTTCTTCCTCTCTTAAAAAAAGAGAAACTGTAATAATGAATGGAGAAGGGAAGGAAGGGAAAAGGATGTATATATATAAATATATAAATATATATATACATATATACATGTATATAAACACAATATAGTTAAGGCAGTAATACAGCTACTTTCTCTTAGTTCAGTGAAAAGGAAGGTCTGTGCTAATATTGTTTAGGCAATATTTCACATCCAAATCTTGTACTCTGAATAATTATTATGTAGACAATAATGTGCAATGTACTAGTTATTGTTACTATCCTACTAGCCTGTTTTGAAATTCTGTTTTATTGTTATTTTTATGTTTTTTCTCTTTCAAATAAAAAAATCAAATAATAACAAAAACCAACAAGGCTGCAAATACCTGTAGAGAGAACCAGCCATCCTGGAAAGCAGCACCCTGGCACCTAGTTTGATTTCTTCCGAACGTTCTGGCTCTGAGCGCCTCAAGCAGCAACCCCGTGAAGTGACAGAGGAGGCTGATGATGAGATTTCCTGGGAAAGGGGACATTTAGCCAATTACTCCAAGAAGAATGGAAAGGGGGCATGTGAGAGAGTGTAGCTAGAGGAAGGGCGTCTCAAGCAAAGGAGAAAGAAGGGAGGAAGGAAGGAGGGAAAGGAGAGTGGAAAGGGGAAGAGGGAAGGAGAGAGGAGGTTCGGCAGTAAGAAAGGAGGAGAGAGAAGGAGAGAAGACAGAGACAGATAATAGATGATTGATAGATAAATAGGTAGACAGGTGATAGATATTTAGATACATAATAGGAGGGAGAATCCAACCAGAAGACAACTAATCAGACTTCCTGGTAAGTGGCACAAGTGGCTCAGATTCCAGGAAGAGAAAGATCAGTGCCTCCCAAGAACCCGCCATGCTGGGTCAGGGAGGATCCAACCAGAAGACAACTAGCCAGCCTTCCCAGTAAGCAGCGCAGAGGATTCCAGGAAGAGAAAAGGCAGCGCCTCCTGTGAGCCTACCGGCACGCGGGCTGAGAGTCAACCCCCTCTCCCCCGCCATAAGCAACCTGCCGGTTCAGAGGACCAGCTAAGTTGATAGCAACTAAGGTACAGAAAGCAGCTAAATGTTCATATTGTTTGGTGAATTTTGCAGGCCTGGGGCCAGCAGTCTGAGCATCTCTTGGGAAGATGACAGTATGCAATGTAGGAAATGTGGGGGATTCCCTTCTGTCTTGTCTTTCAGGCTCAATATTGTTCTTACTGTTTTTGTTTATTCTGATTGTTTTGCTTTATTCAATATTCTGTTTTGATTGGTCTTATTCTGCTTTGTTTTTGGTTTGATTTTGCTACACCTGATGGAATGGACAACTATTGTGACGATAGCAAGATATACTATAGTAGCTATTGCTTTCCTAGCATTCCGCTTTGAAGTTCTGTACCAATTCTACTGCTTTGTTTTGATTGACTTTGTTCTGTTTTTGTTTTGTTGGATTTCACTACCTTTAAAATAAAATTAAAAAAATTAAAAAGTAGATAATAAATAGATGATTGATAGATGATGGTATATAATTGATAAAGAGAAGACAGATGATTGATAAATAAATATAAGATAGATAGATAGATAGATAGATAGATAGATAGATAGATAGATAGATAGATAGAGATAGATAGAGGAGGGCAGGTGGTACATTTCCAAATACTCCTTGTACTTCCAGGACTGCACATTCTTCATCCCCAGACAGGCTCAGTGGAGAGGCATCTGGGAACCTGCCACTGGGGAAGACACCTGCAGAGACAAAGCTCCTGCCCCTCCCATTGTGACCCAAGGTCTCTGCACACAAGGCCACCCCTGGCTGGGCTGCACAGCGTCCCCAAAGGTCTCCAAAGAGAGTCCTGTTTCTAGGGCCATTTTCTAGGATGAATGGGCAAATGCTACAGACACTGGAAGGTAGAAGGTAAGAGGATCAGAGAAAACTGGAGCAGAGGGAGACCCTGGTGTGGGTACAGGAGAAGGTAGTGGGGTCCCTAGCCCCAGTCACCTGGCTCCTGGTCACTCACTAATCCCATCTGCTGCTCGAAGCTGTCCCCCTTTCCGTGCTGGTCATGGTCTCTAGGGTTCATTCTGGAGCAGGGAGTGTTCCCCATGCTGGGTTGGGGGAAAGGCATTTCTACCACAGAAGGGCAAGACCAAGTCATCATGCATATGTGTGTGGGCTCACGCCTCAGTCGTGTGTGCCTCTGCCCGCACTGTGTGACTGTGTTAAAACAAGAGAAGTTTACTCTCACTGTTCTGGAGGATGGAATTCAGAGGCCAAGGTATCAGCAGGACAGTGCTATTCTGATTAAATCTGCTAAGACCCTACTTCCTATGTCCAAATGAGATCACATTCTAGGTGGAGGTGGATTCTATGGGGACACTGTTCAACCAACACAAAGCCTTTGCTTCTGTGTGACCCTAGCTGACTTTATCCGTGATGTTAACTGAATGGAATTCATCATTTTAATCCTTTTATGGTTTGTGGGTGTATTTTTAGTGATTTGTCTTGCATTGAAAGATTTACCTTCCTACTCTTCAGTCACGAGATCATCCTGTGTTTCTTTTAGTCATTTTTTATCTTCCACAGTTAGTTCCTTAACCCATCTTGATTCTCTTTTTGAGTGTGGCAACATGAGGTCTCCAACTCTGTCTTTATTCCCATAGAAATTTGCTTTTTCCAACAGCAGCCCCTACACCATTCCTCCGCTGCCTGCTGGTTTGCTCTGTGACCTTAACTATCTACACGTCTCTATGTCAGAGGTCTCCACTCTGAATCACAGGTCTGTTTCTCCCTGCACTTGGCCCCCAGTGCTTTATTTCCAAGGCTTTCTAGGCAGCCACAGTACCTGAGGAGACAACTCTCCCAACCCTACTGCTTTCCCTCATCAATTTCAAGGTTAACCTTGTTATGCATGGATCTTTATTCTGTCACGGACATTTTATACTAAGCATGTCGTCTTTCTCCCAGAAAAAAAAATCCACTGGATTTTTAATGAATTTACACATTAACTTTAGGGAAAAAAAAAAACGAGTGTCTTCCTTCTATTGTGTTTTGGTTGTATCCATTTCTTTAAACTACCTGCCATGTTTCCTCTTTCTGCGGGGTTTAATCAAGTTCCATGGAAGTCTTTTGTGCTGTGCGTTAAATTAACTCCTAGATGCTTAATTGACTTTACTGCCACGTTACATAGAACCTCAATTTATTTTGCCTTTTTGTTTTTAGATAATTTTGAACTTACAGAGAAAGGCTTGCAAGTATAATACAGTTCCTTCATCTAACTTCCCTTCTAGGTAGCGTCCTGCATAACCCTTTTGCAATTACCAGGAAATTAACATTGGCACAATACTTTTACCTAAACTTACTTAAATTTTGTCAGGCTTTCTACTCACATTCTTTTTATATTCCAGGATATAATCCATTTCATTTAGTTGTTATTTCAACTTCCCATTAGTGTAAATTAGTGTAAAAATAATACTTCTTTCTGTTTTCCTTTTTTCTTAGGATGCTAGGGATGGAACCCGGGAGCTCACACAAGCAAGGCAAGTGCTCTACTACTGAGCTATATTCCCAACTCCAGTTCAAAGAATTTCATCCTCCTTTACCCCCAAAGATTGTTAAAGAATGTGGCAATATTACATGATTCAACCATATTTTTGCTCAAATAAATGTGCATATGTATTTCTTTTATGTCCTAACACCAAGTCATTTTATTTTTAGTTTTTTTGTTTTTTGAGACAGTGTCTCCCTATGTGGTTCACGCTGGCCTCGAAGCCACTATGTAGCCCAGGCTGGCCTCTCGCTTTCTGTGAGCCAGGTATGGTGGCACATGCCTATAATCCTGGCACTCGGGAGGCTGCAAAAGGAGAACTACAGCGAGTCTCAGGGTAGCCTGAGCTACATAGTAGTTTCAGGACAACCTGAACTGTGTAGCAAGACCCTGTCTCAAAAAAAAAAAAAAAAAAAAACCTTGCAGCAATCCTCCTTTGTCAGCCTCCTGAGTACTCGGATCACAGGCACATGCCACCACGCCCAACATAAAGCCCTTTTGGTGGCAGTTCCGTGTTCTTAAATAGTATTTGTTTCTTGGTGTGGTGCAAAGAAGTGTGTACCCATGTGTGTGTGATTAAGTGTACTTAATGTAAGATACATATATGAACAAATGCATACACTAGCTATATTTACTTACTTATAATAGCTGGATTATTAAGATTCCAGACTTGATTCCAAAAACAAAAGTACTTTACCAAAAAAAAGCACATGAATTAAATTTACCAACGAAATAATATACCGCTAGGTTACTACAGTATAAAAGACCATTCATCTTTGTCTTTGATTTTGTAAGTGTTTGTTTCTGGCCCTCTACTAGGTACATCATGAACATGGTTTTATTTAATCCTGAAAACCATCCCATCAGTGTTTTCTTCATTATTTTTTAACAGGAATCAAACTCATGACCTGGTACTTGCCAGGCAGGCACTGTGCCACTGAGCTATATCCCCGGTCCTCCAGCAATATCTTTTCATCAATTTTCTCTTTTAGAAAAGAGAAAACTAAGAGTTATGAAGATTCAGAAACAATCCCAAGATCACATAGCTCAGAAGTGAAAATTTAACCCTGGAATAGTTGAACAGAAATGCTGAGATTGCTACCATTGGGATTTGAAAACAGTAACAATAATAATATTACTATTTATTGAGTAATAATAATAATATTACTATTTATTGAGTTCTCACA
>RJWM01027081.1:0-27265 GCA_004363535.1 Dasyprocta punctata | reverse complement strand
ACTTCCTGTGCCACCCTAGTCCTGAAACAACAGGGCTGAGACCATGGACTGAGCCCTCGGAAACCATGAGCCGAAACAGAACTGTCCTCCTTTGAAATTGACTGTTTCCGGTATTTTATTACAGTAACAGGTAGCTGATGAACACACTAGTAAACTCAGGTCAGCAGATTTTCCCATTTTCCATTTCCTGTGATGTAAAGTATTGATTTACCGTAGAAGGGGCTTGTTGAGGCTTGATTTATAGTGAACTTGAAAGGTAAGTTGTCACTCATTTCAATTTTGGGCAACGTGGGGCAATTCATATGAAAAGAAGAAACTACTTCTTTGGTACCAATATGAAGGCACTCATGATAAAGTTAACTTTCTTTCAACCCCAGGACACTTGTCACCCGTTTTATAGCCAAGACAACTGACGTTAGGTCGCCTGCCCTGAGTCACCAGATGCTACCTAAAAGCTGCACTGGCTTCTCTGCATCAAACATTCACCCTCCCCAGAGGAGCCTGGCTATTTAGGAAAGGGTTCAGACCATGCATCTAGGTCCCAAGGCCTGATCTCAACTTGTGGTCCCTGAGTGAAGTGAGTGGTCTGGTGGAGAGGCAGCTTTGGAATACTGGGACCCTGAGGCCTGGATACCCCTCAGAGCAGTTCAGGAACCAGACTTAAAGTAAAATGCTGTAGGTCTACTGTTATCCTCAGTGTAACTATTAATCACCTTTGCAATAGGACTCAGCCCCTCCCACTAATGCTTATGGTTTAAAAATGGAATGAGGTGGAGCTGCCGGGGAGGTCCTCTGACTTCTCTTTTATCTTAGTCTTTATCTTAGTCTTTCATTCTTGATTATTTTTATTAAGTGTTTATCAAACAAACAGGCCCTCAACATGAAATACCTTAGACTTAGATCCTTTGACATAACAAGGAGGCAGGCAGCAAGCAATGTAGCTCTACACAGCTGAACAAAAAAAAATTTTTTTTTTTTCCGCAGTGAAGTCAGCAGAAGGACCTTTGACCGAGGATGCATCCACCAGCCAGGAGAAGGAAAGGAAGCTGACTGCTGACTTCCAAGACAAAAAGAAGGAACCAGCCTGCAGGAAGAATGGGAAAATTAAAAACCGACAAGTATAGTGCACTTTGCAGTTTAGAAAGCCCTCTTTCATAGCATTATCTCGCTTGAGCCTCCCTACACACTATGAAGCGGGAAGGAGCGTCCAACCCAAGGCCACACAGCTAGAATGGGGGCAGGGATGTGACGAGAGAGAGCTTACCTTCACCACCTACCACGCTCAGGCAACTCCCACCCCAGACATCCAGTAATCACGGTGAGCGAAAATGAGTCCTTCCTCTTCCTCCAGCGCCTGTGGTCACTGCCTTTGAGGCCAAGGCCATGGGTTTGATTCCTGGGGAAGACGGGGCTGGGAGGGCGGTCACCACTCCTTTGTACCTGGAGAGCCTTCACTATGCCCTGTGTGGCCCTTATGAGCCCCCTTGGGAAACAAGTGCTCCCCAGGTGAATGAATGGGACAGAGGAATGTAACAGCAACCCTCCTCCACTCCTGCACCACCCTCCCCTACAGAGTCTGCCCTTGGCTCCTCCAGGATGTTGGTGTCTGGGGCAAGCATCTACATGCTCTGTTTACTCACCTGTAAAATGGGGAGAAGAACATCCTACCTTCATGCTGCCGCCAAGGAACAAGCCAGGGAACAGAGGAGGAGCCTACTGGCCTGGACAAGCCTGGAGCCAGGCCCACCTTCCAGACCTGCTCTCTGAGAGCTTCCTGCTATCACAAGGGCTGTGGCTGGGTGTTCCACTCTGATCTCAGACTCCCAGGGTCACGTGGGTCACCTGTGGGAGGAGCTGCAGCTGAGCCCCAAGGGCCAGATGCCTCAGGTCATCAGGGGTGTCTTAGGACTTCTTGTCCAGCAAACAGGTTCTTACCCTAAAGGAGAGTTGCAAACCCCAATCCCACAAGCTTCCTCACCATCAATCCAGCAATTATGTAATCAACACAATTTCCTCTGTAAATTTTCAAGCTTTGTTTTTGTTGTTGTTGTTGTTTTGTTTTGTTTTGTTTTTTAAAAAGACCTGGCCAAGTGACATAAGTTCAACCCATCCAGGATCTCAGATAAACTCTTAAACAATAGCCATTTCCACACTTCTCAGGTTGAAGCCGCAGGATTCACCCCCAGCCCTGGGCCCCGGCGCCTGTGCCACCCACAGACCCTGCAGGGACTCAGACTCTGGAGCTCAGCATCCAGTCGGGAGTCCTGCTGTAAGGAATCAGCCCAGACGTCTTCAGGAGAACTAGATGGGAGCCGTGGGTTCGGTGGGAAGCCGAGGAGCCCAGAAATAGCCAAGAGCAGCTGAGGACAGAGGAGACTTCACTCTGGGATTCTCCAGGGTTAATGAGCCTAGCACCAGATTCCCAGTGGGTCAGCCCACAGTGTCCCAGTGTCCCCTTCCCCAGCCGCCTGTGCATTCCAGCCCCAAACAGCCTAGGACAGGGTTGGGGGAGCCAGGTGAGGGTTTCCCCAAAGCTTCAAACCCCCCCCACCCCCGCCTCAATGTCCAGGACACACGAGTGATACTGCAGCGAGGCGGGAGGCAGGGGACAGGACGAACAGCAGCGCCCCTAAAACAGAAGGAGCCTCCAGAGACTATCATGGGCGTTGCATTACAGCAAGAGATGGACTCAAGGGGTTGAGCCTACCTGAGGATTAAAGCACTGCTTTCGTGGGGAGGTCATTGTTCCAGCCACCCGAGGGACAGCACCCAGGAGAAGCCATTTCTGAGCATCAGACGGGGCCCAGGGCAAGTTCGTGGAGTTGATGGCGCAGCTCCAAACTGGCCGAAGGAGAGGGGCCGGACATACCTCTGCCTCCCTGGGAGTTCGCAGCAACGCACAGGACAGGAAGTTCGACTCTGAAAATACTTCCAGCAAACATCTCATGTGCTTGCTTGCTTGCTTGCTTTAATTTTTAATAGTTGTTATTTATGCATTTTAAAAAGCAAACTAATTGCATCCCAGGTCGCCGGGCTGGAGGGCTGCGTGCATCTGTGAAGGTCAGAGGTTCAGAGGCTGCCATTTAGTTGCGGCCCCCCCGTCCTCGGTGTGTGGAGTCCCAGGGCCACCGGGCCCAGGGTGGCCCCCACGGCGGTCCTGGCTTGGGCGTCTATCCTGTCGGTGCAGCCCAAGGCCGAGGCACGTGGGCAGCGGCCCGGCGGCGCAGGGCCCGGAGCGAGCGCGCATCCCGGAGTGCTGGGGCGCGCGGGCCAGGTCTGGCGTGCAGGAGCTGCAGAGGGCAGAGCAGCAGGTGCCTGGGGGTTCGACAAAGCCGGGCGCAGCGGACCCAGCGCTGAGCTCCTGCGCCGGCGGGGTCCGCGCCCGGGACTTCCGGGGCCCCGCAGCGCCTCGGAGAGCCGGTCCGAGGGCCACCTCCGCGGCCGCGAGGGCGCACCGGGTCCCAGCGCGCGGAGGGAGCCGCGCGAGCCGCACGGCCGGCGGGGGTGGCCGGGCCCACAGGGGCGGCGGGCGGGGTGGGGTGCGGCGCGGCGGGCCGGCCCCCTCCCCCTCGCGCCGCCCTCTCTTCCTCCGGTTCTGCAGCCAATTAGCCGCCCCCTCGGGCGGGAGGCGTGGGGCGCTGCATAAAGCGGCGCGGAGCTGTCACCCCGCGAGCCAGGAGCCGCGCACCTCCCGAACACTCCGGCCGGGAGCCGCCATGGCCACCACCAACGGGGCGCTGGAGAACGGGCAGCCGGACGAGAAGCCCGCCCTGCCGCGCCCCATCCGCAACTTGGAGGTCAAGTTCACCAAGGTGAGGGGCACCCTCCCGGCCGACGGCCAGGCCAGGCTGGGGGCGCGGGGCCCGCAGGTAGCGGGCCGCCAGTCCTCTGCGCTCCCCAGCCCGGAGCGTCCCCGCCTCGGCCGGGCCACCCCCAATTCTTGCCCTTCGCCAGACGTCCCGGGTGGGAACCCACGCCCCGCGCTGGCCCGAAGGCTGCGGGGCTCAGCTCTCCGAGCCTCAAAGCCGAGCAGAGCCGGCGGCGCAGCCCCGAGCGGCCCCGACGTGTCCCTTCCCGGGCCGCCGCGAGGGTGAGGGCGGCTGGCGGTGCGCGCTGCGGTGAGTCGCGGCGCGGGGCTCTCTGCGCACACCCTGGCGTGCTTTCCAGGGCTGACGAAGTCGGGCGCTGGGAGGATCGGGGGTGCCTGAGAGCACCACGAATGAGTTTCAGATCGCCGGCCCCTTCGGGGAGTTGCAGTTGGAAAGCGGGTTCGCAGGGCCGCGAGAAAGTATCTGTCACCTTCTGCGATGAGCTGCACCCCGTTTACCAGCAGAGCTGGGGGAAGGAGGAACCCGACTAGTGTTTACAGGCTCAGGATGGGTTCCCCAGAGACTCCAGACCTGGGCCGGGGGGAGCCGCGGGTGGTGGGGCCCCGGCCCCAGATCCGGCCGCTGCAGCCCGCGCGCCGCTGGGTTACGTGTCCTGTTTCTTGGGAAGCTGGAAGACTGGTCGCGGTGCGACCACCTGCCTGGGGCAGATGGGATAAAGGCGATGTCTAGGAGCAGGGGCTGAGGAGGCCTCCGGAGGGAGGACACAGCACACTGGACACTGGAAACGGGACGGACACTCCAGGGCACAGGCGCGGGCAGCCTTGGCCTTCCATCTCCCAACCGTGGCTTCTCTTAGTTTTGCACCTTATCCAGCGCTTCTGACTCCAACTGACTCAAAGTTTAAAAAATTCCCTCGTCGATTTTACTTTCAAAAGTAGCAATTATCTCTCTCAAATAATTTTAATCAGGCGGAGAAAGTGACAGACCACTATGCGCGGCCTTCAGAATTTGGTCTTTTGGCACTTAATCTCCAAAGTTGGCTGTGCTGACGCTTAAATTATGTGACATTTAAATTCAGTTTTTAGAGAGCTCTGTAATCAACAGAGGTATTTCACGGGTAAAGACTGGAAATTGTTTTTAGTGCAGTTTCCTTAATAGTATCAGCTTCTGATGGGAAAATTCTAACACAAATTCTGGGAACAGTGAGAACAGGGCCTTCGTTTTTTTTTCCCCCCCGGATGCTAACACTGTGATATTCAGTTGCTGTTGTTTTTGGTGGTGGTACTTGGTTTTGTTTTTAGAGTTTTATAAAATTGCCCAGAAGTCAGAAAGAAAAGATAAGGCTATCTTTTTATTTTGTATCTCGTTGAGTCTTCTCAGAGCCAACTGCCAAAAATGAAAAGTTTACCCCTTCCTCGGCCCCATAACCTTGTAAATACGGCCGTTCTGGAGATGGATCTTAGCTGACTCGGGAGCGGTGAGTTATCGTGAGGCTCTTGTCCCCATCCTTGCCAGCTGAGTGGGACAGGTGTGTGACTGAAGGTGAGGACGGGTGCACTAGATGCAAGGAGCGCGGCCCTGGGCTCCTTAGTGGACTCCAGGAGACGATGGCTCCAACTGCCCGACTCCAGGCCGCACTTCCTACACTCACGGGGCACAAGGCCACTCCTAGCCTCAGCCGACCTCTGCGGTCCCCTCCCTTCACAGCAGCTGACGGTGAACTCCACATCGTCAGGGAGCTTCTGGCTGGAGAGGGGCTGCCCAAAAAGAAGAGAAAGGAAGCAGAGACACCGGAGTACAGGACAGGGTCAAAGCGCAGGGCTAGGCGTGTGCCGGGTGGAGTGTGTGAGTGGGCAATGCTGGCTTTCAGAAGTGACTCATGATGCTTCTCCCTCATGGAGGATCAAGTTGAACCTGGGTCTCGGCTGTGTGATTTCCCTAAGTGATCGGCTTCCAGAACGATGACTTTGTCAAAGTCGCCCCATTTGTTCTCGGGTTTTAACATAAGGTCGGACGATGTGATTCTGCTAAGGGGAGTCCCCACACAGATCTTAGAGAACACCGGCCCCTTCCATAAAGTTTCTCCCAGCAGCAAAGAGTCTCTCTAAGGTTTTCTGGTTCACTAAAACGTTAGTTTTTATAATCTCTTTTATGAAAAATAAAATTCCCCCAAATCTCCTGAAAACACGGTCCTTTTGAGTTTAGCTGAGGGCCCCTCTGTGTTATGGGAACTGCTGGATACGGTGTCAGCAGGATTCACTCTGTGACTACCGTCCTTACCTCTGTCCGGGCTCAGTCCTGACCCTGGGGTGCAATGTGTCTGCAGCTCAGCCTCTCTAAAGTTCTTTTCATACTTACTCACAATTCAAAGGAATAATTCTTTTCTAGACTCTTTGTCCTGTTTTGGGGTTCAAAACAGTGTAGCCAACACCATTTGTAAGACACGTTCATGAACCCTGACCTGATTTGTGTTTTTGTTTTGTTTTAGTGGAGAGAAAATCAACAGTAGAAACCACTCACAAGATTACTTACTAGTGTAGTATAAAGAAAATAACTTTGCTAAATTAGAAACATTATGTAGAGAAATATGGTTAGAGTTAAGCAGTTTGAATATTTTTTTTTAAGTTACTAGTTAGCGTGGACTGTGGATCAATGTCACGAACTACGAAGTAATTTCTTTTCTTTCTTCCTTCCTTTTTTTTTTTTTTTTTTTTTTTTTGAGGTGCCTGCTTGGAGATGAAGCATAGCAGACATCCGATCATCGCAGACTGTTTCCATCCCCCCCATTTATATTCCGTTTTGCCACCTTCTCATTTTCCCTCCCCTTTGGAATTGATACCAGGAAGGACTTAGAATCAGCAATTTTCCCTGACAGTCTCTATTATCTAACCCACGAAATTTCATCTTCCTACAAATGGGCCTCTCTTCCCGGCTGCCTTTCTTCTCTACACTAACTTAACTCCTCTTCTCCACTTATTAATTTCTCGCTGTTGCTGAGTAAATACTTGCTGCATGGCAAAAGTGAACTCTGGGATTTGGTTTCAGCTGGAAGAATAAACCTGTAATTGTAGCCTGGCCTTTTCCTAGTGTACTTCCCTGGGGGCCTAGCCTCGCATGGAAGGCGCTGAGTGTCCAGAAGTCAGAAGGGCCCGTCCCACTGGAACCACCTGCCCAGTCAGAGCCTGTCCTCTGTGCGTGGTCCCCACGAGGGGTAACCTGGGCTTCCTTCCCAGTGCACTTCAGAGCTGTCATGAGAGGGTCCAATGGAAAGCTCGTAACCAAGCAGCCGACTCAAGCGGACAGTTCCCGTCTCTGGTCTGTGTGTCTTCATCCAAGAGTGTTCTGGGTGAATCGACTCCATAGTCATTGAACTTAGCCCTGTGGTCACACAGTTCAGCTTTCAAACAGTTTAAAAAAAAGAAGAAGAAGAAGAAGAATTAGATCTATGTATACAATGCGTGTCAAGATACAGAAATAAGGTTGGATGAGGTAGTTCTGCCTTTAGAAATGATGGCTGGCGTTTTCCTGGACAGAAGGCTTTGTGCCACTTCTTTCATGGGGTTTTATGCCTGAGCTGGGAGGGGCTGAGAGGTGAGGCCCCCAAAGGTGCAGCAGCAGCTTTCTGCCCTCGCTCTGGGCAGCCAGAACATGCTGCGTGTGTTACCTATCCCTTCTGTTCCTCTTTCTTTCCCCGCGTCCCTCTCTCTTAATGTTACCCTTTTCAGACAGTTAGAACTTAGAGCCAACTAAAAGGTAATAGTACGTGCATTTCAGCGCATGAACTTTGTAAACTGTTTTTGGTTTGTTCATGATGTCTGTTGTTTTTAAAACCTGCTTACTCACAGCTGCAAGTCTGGATGATGGGAGCTCCCAGAGAAGTGATTTTTGTGGGTTATTTCTTGGGTTCTCAATGGTGATTTGCTTTATCACTCAATATAATTTGAAAACTTTTCTAACTCAGATATATAGCCTTGTATTCCAACACTGGCTTTTATTAAGTACAAAATGATACCATGATCATCCATATGTTGCTAATAATAATAATTTTTTTTTTTTTTTTTACATTTTAAATGACTTTGGGTTTATTGTGACAGCTTGGGTACTCATTCTGATCTACCCCCAGCTGGTCGCTCGGTCAGGTGACTCTGAGCATTCTGTCTCCCTCCAGTCTCATCTGTAAAGCGTCCCAGGGGAGCAGAGAGCAGCGGGGAAGCCCGCGGACAAGACGTTACCTAAGGTCCTTAGCATGTTGAAATGATATGATTTTGATTTAAACCTAATTCGTTACACTTCCTTTCCCGGTTAGATATTTATCAACAATGACTGGCATGAATCCAAGAGTGGAAAAAAGTTCGCCACATATAACCCTTCAACTCTGGAGAAAATATGTGAAGTAGAAGAAGGAGATAAGGTGGGTCCTCCCCCTTCCCCGTTCAAGTAACTCAATTATAGATGAAGGAAGGATAAGGAAGCAGGGCAGCTCAGCTATGAGACAGAGCGGGCCCACCCTCAGGTAGGGCCTGGGTAACTGCTCCAGTCAGCCCTCGCCATGTGCGGCTCAGACGCCGGGCCCAGTGTGGGATCAGTTACAGATGGTCTTCTGCAGAGAGTCACCACCTTTGATAGATGTTTCCCCATCTCGGGATGACCTCAGCTGTCTGCGTCACATAGCAAAAGGAAAGGTTTTTATCAATTATTTGAACTTGAAGGCATTAAAGAATCTTTCCAGAAAGCATTTCCGGCTGGTGTGTTTCACCTAATGCAGCTTTCTGGCAAGAGATACTTTAAAAGAAATACTTGAAGGAAAGAAGACATACTTCCCAAGTGATATGGAGGGCAGCAATAAGATCCCATACCCGGAAGGTTTCTTTTCTATTAGACACTTACATGATCGCGGAAAGCTGCAGTCTGTACGGCCCTATTGACTCGTGCGGGGTCTGTATCATTTAGAGAAACTAAGGGACTTCTGCATTTCTTCTTGGTACATTTCAAGGCCATAAAGTATATTTTGAATGGAAGGGCCATTGAAGAAAAGGTTAAAGGTTAAGTTCTTCTATGGAAAGAAACGTGAATAATTCCTCACTGTTCGAGTGCTGGAGAGATTCATTTTCCTGAGACAGGGGTCTCTTTATGTTTCCAAGGCTGGCCTGGAACTTTTGGGCTCAAGCAATCCTCCAGCCTCCTGAGTTGCTAGAGCTACAGGGGCTACAGGTGCTGGGTGGATATCCCTCATCTGTGCCTCGATGATGTTGAAATGTGGGGGTGCTGTATGTGTGGGTAAGGCATCCCTGACCTGACAGTTTTGTGATCTGTGTGCAGTACCTGGCAGCGCACCCTCAGTCCTCGTCCACGTGGCTCCTTATGCTGAGCTCTGTCGAGCAGGGAAGTGGCAGAGGGGAGCACACGGGAGGCCGTGAGGGGCAGGGAGGGCATGATGCTGAGTGGGCGGGGTTCCCGCTGAGCAGCCCGCAGTGTCCCCATGAAGGTGTCAGAGAGAAAACCAAGGCCTTGCTCTGGGCTCTGCTTTTTCCCTTGTTTGGGTAACTGCTCTGAGCACCTGGAGGCAGAAGCCACCCTGTCCCCTACAGTCAGAGAAGTCCTGGCCTCCACCCCAGAGCCCCAAACAAGGAATCCAGTGTTCCTGCCTCTCCCCGGCCAAAGCGTTGTGCCCCTCGCCCAGCAAGCTGGAGGACAGAGTCTTGGTGGAGTCCCTGTCTGTCTCCCGCATCCACAACCGGCCACACCTCCCTGGCCAGGCGGCCTTCGGGATGAGCCATTGCCTGACAGCACACAGACCCTGGAAGCTTATTTTTGCGACAAGAGGGATAAGTGATGGCCCTTGCAATAGATCTCACTTTAAGAAGAAAGCTCAGAGCTAGGGTGCAGCTTGAAGCAGAATTCTCATTCTACCCCTAGTACTGCAAAAATAGATAAATAAATAAATAGCAAAAAAGGTTCTGTTGTGATTATTCTATCCTTTTCATAAAACAGTGCAATGGTTCTGCCCCCACAGGGTGTGTAAGGCTGTAGGCAGAACAAAAGCCTCCTCCTGGCCGCTGCGTCCCTTCCCAGCCTGCAGACTTTTCCAGTGACTCAGTTCTTTAGTCTACAGAAGCCCGAACCCCGCACTGTCACTCCCAGACCACCGTTCTCAGCTCAAATGCAGATGCCGAGAGACATTTCCCAATAGACAAGCTAGTCAGCTCACGGGAAATCTTTCCATTCCGTGTGTTACCTAGAAAAGTACATAAGGTCAGTGACTTCATATTTTGAAATGCTCTTATAATCAGGAGGTTGACTCTTGGCCATTATGGAGATCTTGAAGAAGACTTAGATACAAAGAAAAAAAATCACTCGAAAACTCCCAGCCATTGAGGTGATTTAAAAGCTCATTGCTGCCTGCAGCTAGTGTGCCACAAGCCAGAGGCACGATGCCGCTGCCCCCTGTAGCAAAGCTGTCCCCGGTGTCGTCTCATTCAAAGGTGACACGATCTCTCTCTGTCATTTTGGCCACTCAGCCCGATGTGGACAAGGCCGTGGAGGCTGCTCAAGCCGCCTTCCAGAGGGGATCCCCGTGGCGCCGGCTGGACGCCCTGAGCCGTGGCCGGCTGCTGCACCAGCTGGCTGACCTCATGGAGAGGGACCGCGCCATCCTGGCGGTGAGTACAGGCCCTTGGGGGCAGGTGTAGGAGCGCAGGGCCTCCCCAGCCTGTCCTCATGGACTGTGGGAGACAAGCTGGGTGGCCATGGGTGGCTGTGGCTCTGCTGGTCTTTGGAGGTAGGTTTGTAGTGGGGGTCCACGTTGGCAGACTTTATCCCTGTTTTGAAGTCAGACTTTTGTCCCTGCCATTCAGCTCCTTGGCTGAAAAGCTGTCTGAGGAAGTTGAGTTGCACCAGTAGTTGCCAGACTTGGGACAGTCACAAAGAGTCCCTGCTGGGCTGGACAGTATTCTGCCTCCATCTGGGTTTTTGATACTTCGTCTTCTTTTTTTCACATTAACTTTCTTTACAACTTCTGCTTAACCTCATCCTAAATACAGTCATCCCCATTCCCCTGAGGTTTTCCTTTCCATGGTTTTAGTTATCCACAGTTAACCATGGCTCAAAGATATTCAATGGAAAATTCCAGAAGTAAGCAATTCTTAAGTTTTATTACAGTATATTGTTATCATTCTAGCTTATTACTACTGTCATTAGCCTCTGACTTAAAAGTTAAATTTTATCATGAGTATATATGTATAGGAGAACGCATAAAATGTATTTATTATCTACAGTTCTCTGGGTTTATTTCTTATGGGAACTATCACTAATAATGATATCTAAATGTGTGAGAACAATCCATTTAGAACCTTCAGCACAGCCCTGGCATCTAGTAGTAAGCAGTTTAGTAGTAATCTAGTAGATGACAGCTCTCATCAATATCAGTGGTCATCACTGTGAGGTTCGGTGAAGCCTGGGCTCCCAGTCCTGCTGTGTGGTTCGCTGGCCAGTAATTTTTAGGCCTCTTAATTCCTTAGCTGTGAAATGCGGCTGTCGGTACTGTCCAGCCCCTGACACTAGATTGCTCCCACGAGACAGGACTGGGCAGGCTTGAGTAAGGAGTAAGTGTGTTATTTGACATCACCTTCAGCCCTTCCTTTGGTCCTGAGGTAGGTGACCAAAGGACATCTTGGGGCTACTGGCGGCCTTGAGATCTCTTGTAACCAATACATCCAGTCCTGGAACAGCTAGGACTCCTATTTTTAAAACCTGTTCCAAACCCTGAGACCAAGTTTGCAGGAGAAGAAATCTCCTTTCTGGCCTTTGATTTGGAAAACTGGTTTCTCTGATGTTGGGAACCGGAAGTGGAGTGACCACCCCTCTCAAGGCCAGTGATGGTCAGAACACAGACCTTGCTTCTGTCCCAGAATGTGTTTCATGGAGGGTAGAAGAAATCCTGGTTCTGTTTCCCTGAGATGCATCTGAGGTGCAGGAAACAAACTCCCATCTCTCCTTCCTTCCCTCTCTTCTTCCCTCCATACTTTCCTTCCTTCTGCCCTCCCTTCCGCCCTCCCCCATCTCTCCTCCTGTCCCTCCCTCCCTAGTTGCAGGTGGGGGGTACATTCACCCAAACCCCGATGAAGGTGTTTCCTTCCTAAGGTAGCTCTTCTCTTTGCACAGAGCCACTGGTTTCTTCCCGCACCCAAAAGCCAGTCTCAACTCTCAAGCTGCCAAACTGGCTTTTTCAAAAACATTTCTGTTTTCCCCAGCATGAGCTCATCAGTCTGCAATGTCCGTGTGGCCTAATAGCTGGCTCAGAGGATGTGCCCTGGGCACCCCTCCCCACCCTGTCCTCAAGTGTCAGTATCATCCTGGGTGCAGCGCCTCAAGGCCACCTTCCCCTGCAGCCTGTCCCATTGTCCCGGCATGACTGTGTTTTGATAGCAGACGGAGGGGCGTTGGAGAAACTCTGGACACCGCCCAGCAAATCGCTTCTGCTATTGGGACCAGGTCGCCCACAAGAAATAAAACCCCGCTCTTTGCCACGACATGAAAGGGACAAGCGAATGACTGGCAAATATGGTTTAAAAACTCTGACCACATCCTAGGAAGGTGTCCCTCGCACTTCACCTTGATATGGTTTCCTGCCTTTGCAAGCAGCAAAGTACTTTGTTCTGCCGTACTCTTGCCGGTTCCGTGGTTTGATGGAGCTGGGTGCTTGCTCTGTTTGCAAGCACATGTGGTGGGATCCAGTGGCGCCTGACTTTCTCTCCTTTGCAGAACCATTCTGGGCCTGGGCTCTGGTTCTTTGGGTGTTCATTTTGCGAGCTCCCTCAGATTCTCTTTTTCAACCTGGGTGCTGTTGCTGGGCTCCCTGGCTGTAAGCCTGGGTGTGCTGGCTGCACCGGGGCAGTGCGCCCAGTGCTTTTCCACCCTTCCTCATCATCTCAGAGTTGGCCTGGATTAATTTTGCAGAAGGCATAGTTTGCTCTTAAAATCTTAAAGGAAATAATCTTGGGAGTGGCTCTGCTTCACCAGTAGCTGATCCACGACAATAAGTCTAAGCTTAAAGGGTGGCTGTTCCGCTCAGTAGCAAACACTTGATTTCCCAGGTTCAGCCCTGTGTGTGCATTCACCTGTGAATTTTTTTAAAAAAGAATTGTCTGTCTAAAGCTATTGTAACCTAGTTTTTTCTAGGGTAGATTCCATAGAAACAGCCTCAAAACATTATGTTATCACTCCAATAAGCAACTTTGGCCAAGTTGATGCTAGGAAAAAAAAAAAATCAGCTAATGCTTATTGACTGCTCACCATGTGCCTGGCTTGCAGGTACCTGACCTGTAGTATTTATTTTCTCATCTCAGAAATGAGGAAACCGAGGCCCAGAGAGGGTAAATAACTTGTCCACATTCAGCCAGCCAGAAGTAGAAAGGCAGAGCTGAAAGCAGATATTTGGCTTCATCGCCTGAATTTACCCACAATGCTACATCTAAGTCCTCGTCCATGTCCTGACCCAGAAAAGAGCCAACTATGAACTCCTGGATCCATGGCAGACATTGGCTAGCATAGCCGAGTCCTGGAGACCTTTTGGTATCATTTGCAAGTACTGTGCTTCTCCTGGGAAGATGAAAGTCCAACTTGAAATGTCTATCAATAGAAGCTACAGGCGCAATTTATTGGATATCTCCTTGAACTGACTTGTGCCCTGAGTGATAACTGCTGTGGCTGAAACACAGACCCAGAACCCAGGCCAGTCCTGTCGTCTCTGGCAGCTCACAACCCTGTCTCCTTGGGTCTAAACAGAAAAGTGTAACTGTGTGAACACTTGGTGGCACCCAGGGCCACACTGTGCTTGGGGCTTGTGTTTTTTTGACTCCCTTCGCTCTCACACCTGTCCTGCAAGGGAGGTCCCATTATTATTCTCGTTTTACAGATCTGGGAACTGAGGTAGGGTGGAGGGTGGGTTGGGGGATTCAGGAACATACCCAGGCCACTGATCTAGCATTTATCAGAAGTGGTTGCCTCCTATGAAGAAGGGTCTTGGCTCAGCCCTATAACAGAGATCACACAGAGGAGGCCAAAGCATCTCACGCCTTCCAAGATGCACGTACCCTCGGGCAACCCCCTAAAGGGTGGGCACGGTGAAAATCCGACGCTCTGAACTCAGTGCGGGCTCTCTTGGTGATCGTGCCTGAATCACTGGGGTCTGTTAGCCTAGGAATCTGCACCGTAAAGTGGGAATTGAGACGTCGAGCTCAGGATAGGACCTCTGTGCATGCATCTGGGTCAGAGCCCTGTCTAGGAGGAGGGCCCTTCCTTCCTTTTTACATCATAATCTCACTCCATTGATGCTTCAGCAAGAATCCAGCCCTGGGCTATGTGGCAGGGTGGCCACTTCCTGCGGAGCCCGATGACTGGTGGTTTCAGTGCTGGTCTCCACTGGAGCTGCTTGTCTGAGGGACAAAGGAGTTCTCTTTTACCCAGGCTGGAAATAGAAAAGAATCCCTGCTATTGAGCCCCCGCTGCTCGCCTGGCGAACACCTCCCTCCACAGCTGGCCAGCGTGCTGCTCTCCTGGCTCCGCATCCGGCTGCACTGCGCCCTAGGAAGACGTCACATCTTTGTGCTGATGGCATGACCTTTCTGGGCTGTCACTCTTTCCACAGCCACCCTGATCAGCTGAGCAGAGAGGAAAAAACCAACACCTCCCGTTGTTTTGTTAAAAGAAGCTACTTTCTCTCCAGCTCTCTGGAATGCACGAGGCCAGGTGTCCAGGTCACACAGCTGAGGCCTCTGTGCTCTGGACAGAAGACCCCAGTACCCACATGGATTCCTTCCCACCAAAGCTTCAAATGAGCCTTGCAGGCAGGTGCAGCCCGTGCTGCAGCACAGCCCCCTTGCCTGGCGTTTGGCAATAAGTGATCCTTGCCAAGCCAGGACAGTTGGATTTCAGCTTGCTGTTGTGCTTTCTGAAGTGACACGTAGGACTGAGGTCTGGACATCAACATCTCAGGCCTACGTCCCCCAACCCCATTTAACAACCTCACAGTTGAAAAGAAAAGGAAGCTGCGTGTACAATGGATGTCCCCTTGTCATTGCAGACCCTGGAGACGATGGATACTGGGAAGCCCTTCCTCCATGCCTTTTTCATTGACCTGGAGGGCTGCATTAAGACCTTCAGATATTTTGCAGGGTGGGCAGACAAAATCCAGGGCAGGACCATCCCCACAGGTAAGCCGAGACAGGACAGACCCTCGCCTCCTTTGGGGTCTCTTGGGAGCTCTGCTGGGCGTTTTCCTCTAATGCATCTTTACTGATTCCTCCCTCCCTCAGTAGCTCTGTGCCGAGTCTCCTAAGGAATTTATTCACCTTGGGGGACGGGTGCTGAGGATCAAGCCCAGAGCCCCACTCATGCTAGGCAAGAGCTCTCCCACTAAGCTCTACCCTCAACCCCTTTTAACTCACTATGAACTTGAATTGAAATCACTTTTTTGTGTAACAGACTAATTACATGGAGCTGGCACCCTTGTGGGTTTCTGAATTTCTTTCTTGTCTTGCTATTCTCTAAATTCTTCACCCTGATTAAATGAGTGTGTCCATCCCTGGCGTGTCGCCTCTCTTTCAGATGACAATGTTGTGTGCTTCACCAGGCACGAGCCCATCGGGGTGTGTGGGGCCATTACTCCAGTAAGTACAGCAGCTTTTTTTTTTTTTTTTTTTTTTTTGAGACAGGGTCTCACTATGCAATTCAGGCTGGCCTTGAGCTCACTTTGTAGCCCAGGCTGGTCTCAAACTCTCAACAGTCCTCCTGCCTCAGCCTCCTGAGTGCTGTGATTACAGGCGTGAGCCACTACACCTGGCTTTAGCTTTTCCTGATAGATCCTACGTAGGCAGCACCCTGCTCCCCTGCATTCTTCGGAACCAGTTTCTGGTGTGTTTGGTCCACAGCACCGTTGTTGATTGAGGAAGTATTTGGTGACATGGAGCTCAATGCTCCGGGCTCCTAAGATAGTTTATGCCCCCCCGCTGCTCTAAAACACTGGCCCTAGAGAGGCACCAGCAGTCACGGTGGATTCCAGGTGGAGAGATCAGGAATGGACGAGATTCACAGAGAGCCAGTCTCTCAGCTGCGCCCTGAAGGATAGCAAGACTTGTTCGTCAGGAAGAAAGGTTTCCCAAGCAGCAGGAATGGCGAAGGTGTGGGGATGCCTGGCCCACCTGGAAGGGAACTGCGGGGAGGCTGCTGGGGCTGGAGCTGGGCTGGGATGAGCACATGGGTCAGGTGACCAGGGCCAGCTTCAGCAGCCTTGGCTGCCAAGGAGGGATGGGGACTTCAGTCACTGAACCGTGGGATGCTCGTAGGAGCTGGGGAATGCAGCAGTGCTGCCCAGCTATTTGGGAAGCCCCAGGCCACCGCTGTGGTGGTTGGGCAGGGAACAGGGGAGACAGGTGGCATCGGAAAGTGAAGGCTGAAAAAATGCTTCAAGGAGACCAGGAGGGCAGCAGACATCTTGGAGGGGTTGTGGTAGTGCGTGGGCAGCAATTCTCTTTCACAGGCCGCCAGTTGACATTGCCCAGGGTGCAAGCACTGGGCGGGAATGCTGTCTGATCACTGTCCGCTCTTAAGTTACTCCTTAAACCCCAGGTCTAGATGAGACGCACATACCCTCCACGGAGGGATCCCTGGGCACCGGGGACAGGGGAGAGGGGGTACCCAGGCCCTCAAGGCCCTTCCCTGTGCTCTGCTTCAGTGGAACTTCCCCCTGCTGATGCTGGCGTGGAAGCTGGCACCCGCCCTGTGCTGCGGGAACACCGTGGTCCTGAAGCCAGCGGAGCAGACTCCCCTCACTGCGCTTTATCTCGGCTCACTGATCAAAGAGGTAAGACGTCCGAAAAGGAAATATGTGCTCTTGATAACATTCCCACTCTGGGAACCGGGTCAGCATCACAAGACATGACGGTGGCAGCCGGCTCCTGCCGAGTGGGAAGGGAATGACGCCTGTGTTTTGCTTGGCGGCTGTGCCGTCTTCCTCCTGCCTGTGGTCACCGAGCTGGAAGAAACGCCATTCCTCCCCGTGGTCCTAATGAGAACACATCACTCTTATTATGGGCTCAAACCTATGGTTTAGGACTCAATGTTTTGTCTAGAGGATCTGCAGGGGGGTGACCCAAGGGGGAGCCAAATGTCCAGAGGGTTCCTGGGCCCTGCACTGGGGAGGCATGAAGTGCTCCTTTTTTCTCCAGCAGCCATGGCGGTGCCAGCCTCTGATCAGTGCCTGTGGGCAGTTCCCACCCCCACCCCGAGTAGCTGCAACTCAGGGAAACAGTGGCCCAAAGGGACACCTCCTCCCAGACACACCTGGCAACATATTTTCATCATTTTATCACCAACTTACGTGTAGCAAAGATTTAGAAAAAAAGAAACAGTAGGAAAAGAAGGCCAGGGGGATAGATCCACTTACTTCACTTCTCCTTGGGGTTAATACTCAGATCAAGGTCAGACAACCAACTGCTTTTTACTTCTCTTTGATGGTGATATAGAACGTGAGCATCGATGTGATGAGGCTTGAGGGTTCTCGCATCATAACTGTTAAAAATGAGTGCCTAGGAAACTAAAATCTTGGCTTTTTAAAATGACCTGTTGTTAGTAAGATGCAGGGCACCTTGGGAAGAGGCCTTCCACCTCACTGGGCTGGTGGTGTCCTTGGTGAAGGAGGAGGCCTTGTGTGTGCAAACACGGGTGTGAGTGTGAAAGAACCGGGCGTGTTCATCCTCGGTGTGCACCAAGATGAGCAAGCGAAGGATGCAGAGGGATTGGTTTCCGGTCTCATTCGGGACATAAAAGGGGCAGATTGAAAAATGAATGCTATAGCTCTGGAAGGGTGTTTGGCAGCTGCTTCAGTGCCTGACAGGTGTGACCTTCTCCTTCCTTTAACACGCACACACTCATGCACTCTGTCCCATACACACACCCATGCACATGCACACATTCACAGTATACAGCCACCTGCCCATGTATGTTACTTACTCATGCATGCATGCATACATATGCACATACAGCTGTCACACACACACCGATGTGCTCACACACGTGCACACACACACATACGTGCACTGAAAGGTGCCTCGCTACACAAGGTCCACTGCCACCTTGTGGTCTCACTGCACATTTGCTCAGAGCCTGGCAAGGTGGGAAGCCCTTCCTGGGAGGGGGAGGGTGTGCCGCAGACTCAGCCTGCACCCTGGGCAGTGGCACAGGTGAGGACCCTAGGTCAGCTGCTGGGGACCTGCAGCCAAGGCTGACTGCGTCCTGGGGTTTCCCTGTAGGGCTGCTGTGCTCCCAACCTCTCTAGGCCCATCCGCCTCTCCATGCCAAGGCTGTGCCTTCTCTTCCTCTGTTGCCATCTCCGTTCTCCCCAGGTCGGCTTCCCTCCGGGTGTGGTGAACATCGTGCCAGGATTTGGGCCCACAGTAGGAGCAGCAATTTCTTCTCACCCTCAGATCAACAAGATTGCCTTCACTGGGTCCACAGAGGTAACTCCCCAAACTAAGGGCAAAACTGGACACCTATTCCAGACCCCCGAACATCTCCTTTGAGAAGCTCAAACGTGGCTTGTTTTTCTAAGTGTGACCATATTTTAGTACATAAGGTTGGTTGAAAGTCATTGATTTAGTTTCCAAACTAAGTGAATACATAATAGAACTCAGAAGCCTTAGAAGACTGACAGATAGATAAAAATGTAAAACATTCATAAGACAGACGTCAGAGTTAAGGCTCAGAGATAACTGATAAACAGAAAACAAGGCATGCAGCCCTTCCCATGTGATGCACTCTTACAAATCAATGAAAAAAGACAAATGGAATGAGGAAAAGCAGGGAACCCAGGGAATATAAATGGTATTTATATAAAATATAAATGACGCTCAGTAAACTCAGTTGACCAGTAATCAGACAAATGGTAATCACCAACAGTCAGAGAAATGCAAATTCAAATAAAAATCGGACTCTCCTTTTATCTCTTAATTTGGTAAAAACTGAAATGGTATTGTTAATCATACAGGATCTCACTGACCCTGTTCCTAAGGTGGGAGGTGAGATTTAGTAGTATTGATCAAAAATTTCAAGGCAAAAAACTTTTGATTCAGTAATTGCATTTCTAAGAAACTACCGCATTTGAAGAAATATTCCCATGTATGTTCAAGGACATATTTTCAAGTATGTCATACCTAATCTGTGAAACGTTTTATGGTAATTATGTAGACAAGGAAAAATGCTTATGATCTGTTGTGAGATGCAAAAAACAAAAAACTGACAAGCAAACAAACAAACAAACAAAAAAACCCAGGAAATTATCTACAGTATGATCCCTGTAGTAAAAGTGGTGTGTGTGTGTGTGTACGCATGTGCACATGGGCATACATGCCTGGACACAGAAATTCTCTGGAAGGAGTCCCAAGAAATCACTATGGCCACCTATGATGTGTGTCCTGAGTATTGGAGACAGCTTCCCCTTTAATTTATACACATCTACCTATGGAGTTATTTTCAGTGAGCAAGTTTTGTACTTAAATGAATGAACTTTTCCATGCAGTGGCTCCATATCCCTCCTCTTTGGTCTACCCAAGAGCGCACAGCCCTTTCCTGCAGCCCTGACAGTGGGTGCTGCCTCCTTGGCAGCCAGGGTGGTCACTCTTACAGGTTGTGATCAGGTTGGGCCCTAATTTAAAGCCACCTTGTCATGGGTACAGCACACTCAGTATGCTGACTGCAGCAGGTACTCTACCTCTGGCTTTGGGGGCAGGGCTCTGACTCCTGTCCTGCAGTGGCTTCTCAGTCTTTCTCCGTCATCTGACCCAGTAACAAAGTTTTCCCTGTCCTTATGGAGCATCTCTGCAGACATCCTGAACTCTCTCTAGGTGACCATGGGTCCAGCTGGGAGGCGTCCTCCTCACTTAGCAACCAATGTCAAGAGAGTGGCCTCTGCGGCCCCTGAGGACTGCTCAGCCACAGGCATCTCCATAATGGGGTGCTTTTATGCCTGGGCCCCCATGCTGTCTTTGGCTGTAAGAACTTAGCTCAACACTCCCCATATATCATGAGTGTGGAGCAGGCTGGTTTTACTCTAGATCTCTCCCTGGGAGCAAACATTGCCACTGTGGATCCATTCCAGACCTCACTGAGGCCACCAGCTGTGAGCTCACAGAATTTAGTTTTCTTTTTGGTGGTGCTGAGGGCAGAACCTAGGGCCTTGTGCGTGGTAGGTGAGCTGCAGCCCAGCCCACGCCTCCTTGCATGTGTAGCCCTAGATTTCTTTTTCTTTTGAGACAGGTTCTGTCTAGGCTGGGTTCACACTTGTGATCCTACCGCCTCAGCCTCTGAGAGTGCTGGGATTCCAGACCCCTGGCTTTACTCGTTGCCCAGGATAAGTGAGCACCCAGCGGTAGATGGGGATAGGCGAAGCGGCCCGCGGGTCTGTTCATCAGAGGCCGAGTGCTGCTGTTGGCTGTGTTATCTGTAGTGCTCTCCACACAGTCTTCCAGCCTTTTCCAGAGGCGGCTCCTTCTCATCCCGACATTCACTGCAATTGCTGCTTCCCTGACTCTGGAAGATTCCCTCGGATTACACCAGAGCCACACAGAACCCCCTCTCCCACTGGGCTGCAGGATTTTAGCTGTGACTAGCAAGGCTGGGAGAACTGCCTCTCAGTGCCTGGAGCCCTTTCCCCTGGGAAGCGGGCAGGGTTCACTGGGGCTGTACCCCAGCTAGGAGGGCAGACAGCTCTGGGTCCTCGGGGGCCCTCACCCACTCCTAGAAGTGGCTCATCTAAGACCATGGACTTTAGGAGTCAAGCTCCGGTTTGCAAGCAGGTGCTGCCAAGACCGGGAGTGAATCTAATTAGTGTCAAGGCCTGGGCTGACCCGCAGAGACAGGTGGCCCCAGCTAGTCCAGAACGTTCCCTGATGTGAGCATTGTGGGACAGGTTTGGCCTCATCCACGTTCACTGGGCCTGTTTCTCCTCCTGAAGGTTGGAAAGCTGGTTAAAGAAGCCGCGTCCCGGAGCAATCTGAAGAGGGTGACGCTGGAGCTGGGGGGGAAGAACCCTTGCATCGTGTGCGCCGATGCTGACTGTGAGTCTCTGCCCAGCCTGGGGGTGGCCTGGCCTTTAGGTAGATCTCTGCCTACTTTCTGGACCCAATTTAGATCCATTTGAGAGAGAGCCAGGCGTGTGCAGACAGACACAGTGGGGTCTTGGGTCAGCCTGCCTGCTACTCTACGGCCGGGCCAGGCAGGGGAGAACAGAGCAGTGACTTTGCGGCTGATAGAAAACTGCACCGGAAGGGGCATGGCGTAGGGGGCAGCTCGGGGGAGGCCTGTTTCTGCCCCTGCCCAGCTGTCACTGGGGCCATGAGGAGCAGGGAGGTCCAGTTTCTCCTCCAGGGTCCCCTCTTGGATATGGGTCAGGAGGACAAGGAGAAGGGGGGCCAGGTGCTTCCCATTCCTGGACATTTGTTGCTCTAATGTCCAGTCAGTGGAGTGCCTTCGGGTTCTCTGGAGAAGAGTGATAGTGGGAATTGAACAGGAGTTGTTTCTTCTTTCTTCGTCTTGGTCTGACAGTGGTGTTGACCCTTTAAAAAAGGAGAAAAAGAAGCCATAGCTGAGGTCTGTGTGCTGCCTCTCCCTGTTCCGCCTCTCGCCTGGGAAGGCCACCTGCCCAGCACCTGGGAAGCAGTGCGTGTCTTACTAAAACTTCGTGACACAGCAGTGCAGGATATGCTATACTTGGCTGCCATATCCAGAGTGGGCAGAAAGGGCCGTGCTGGGCATTTGTTTACCTGTGACAGGGTCAGCTAGCAAGAGGTGTGACTTCCCAAGTAGCTTAAAGCACCTTTTCTTTAAAGAACAGCCTCCCCTACCTGTCCACAGTGCCAGAAACACCTGTCACAGAGAACAAAGCCTTCCAGTTCACACTCAGATAAGGCTAGAATCTCAAATATCCCAGAAGAAAACAATGAGCCTGGCAAGATTTCTCTTGACTGATATTAGTTCCTTTCTCGGAAGCTGGTTTTCAACAGGAGGGCAGATGGGGAGAGGAAACGAGCTCAAGAAAGGGTGTGAAGACGGGCTGCCCTCTTCCGCCTGGTGGCCGCTCCCTGGTGGGAGTGTCCTTAGTGCTGCTAATGGTTTCTGGGGCCAAGTGAGGCTGTTCTGGGCGTTGCCCTGCTGTGACCCACACTGGGAGCCTCTGGCCCCCACCCTGAAGACTCCAGTTGGGCATCGAGGCCCCCACCTGTACCTCAGCTTGTCCTCTTGTCCTCCCAAAGGGGACAATCACAGCTAAAGCCCAGCCTGCACCTCATTTTGGGGATGGCTTTACAGTACTGGTGTAAACACGCTGCGGAACTGTCTCCTCCCCACTTCTCCTTTTCCTCCTCTTCCTCCTCCTCCTCCGGGCAGTGCCAGTCCACACAATTAAACCCTGATGTAATACCAAGGGCAGCATGCCACCTTTCTCCTGCCACTGCGGCCACCACCCTGACTCCATCAGGGTGCAAGAAATGCATCTGCTGTTTTCGAGGAGCACTGGGGACCTCGTGACAGTGATGTCCTGCTGTCACTGCAATCTACACACACAGCCCTACCAAGGAGCAGTGGCCTCCTCAAAGCCGAGGGCAGAGTCCCTCGGAGCTGCGTGGCAAACTCAGAGGGGTCACCTTCCTGTGCTCAGAGTCACGGTCCATGCAGAAGAAAACTGCTTTCCATGAGGAAGTGACAGTGTTGGAGGCGGGGAGCTGAGAAGCGAGTCAGGCACCGAGCACTAGAAACCCCGCCAGCAGTATAAAAGGCGCCCCACTGCCATCTCTGTCACTCAGCGTCCGCCCAGAGATTGGACTAAACAGCCCACTAGCTGGGTGTCAGTAGCTGATTTTAATTCAGCGTCAGCTCTGAATTCAGTCAGCCCCCAGGCAGATAGGACGCCTTTTTACCCCTCTGAGTCATAGGTGATGCTAGGTTACTTCCTGAGGTCCTCTTCCACTCACGGTGGAAAAGTTTGACTTTCTTAAAATTTCTTACCAATGACCTATCTACATCGGTACTTACCAAAGGTTTCTTTAGGTTTGTCTGTTTTGGTATTGTCCCCACCCCCTCCCCCAGAACATTAGTTTGTCCTGCATAAAAAGGGAAAGAGAGGATCCCACTGGCAGATGAAATGAGAGTGGTACCCAAATCTGGACTCCTTAGCGTACCAAAGGTACTGAGAAGTCCTGCAGCCTTACTTCACCCCCAACTTGGTGAACCTGAAAATCCTTCTTCCCATCCTCTCTCTCTGAGACATGCTGAGAACAAAATTAATTTCTGAAATGCAGCCATCCTGGGGCCTGTTTTCTTGTGTGGGCAATTAGAATCGCAGCTGTCGCCAAGCCTGCTCTAACAACTTAATGGCTTCCTCTTGCCTCGCCCGCACCCCTGCCCCCTCCAGTGGACTTGGCAGTGGAGTGCGCCCATCGGGGAGTGTTCTTCAACCAAGGCCAGTGCTGCACAGCGGCCTCCAGAGTGTTCGTGGAGGAGCAAATCTACCCCGAGTTCGTCAGGCGCAGTGTGGAGTACGCCAAGCAACGGCCCGTGGGAGACCCCTTCGATGTCAAGACCGAACAGGGGCCCCAGGTAACCTACCCATCCATGCGTCTGCGTTGGTAGTGCCGCAAGGGTCGCTCTCAGAGGGAGGACTGCTGACGGAGGCTGCCATTCAGGCTTTTGTTTAGGAGCTGATTGGATTTCAGTGGAGTTGTAAACAGAAGTTATGCCCACAGAGGCACGGGCCCTTGGGAGAAGGAGCTGTCCCCAGGGTGTGAGGCCGTCTCGGTGTGCTGTCTTTCTGAGCCTCAGACAGCTACCAATGGCCATCTGGTTGTGAGGCCCCCAGGCCCAACGTCTGTTATGACACAAGGTGACCCTCAAAAACCAAAGAATCCCGCAAGGAGAGCTGTAGGGATGGGTGGTTTCCGGACAGTCACACGTGTCTCTGGAGACTGGTTTGGGCAGCCAAGGATGGGTGAAAATGACTGTAACCATGACTTTTAATAACCTCTTAAAAGGGCACATCTTGTATCACTTTCTTGCTAATTATGAAGTGAACAGATGGATAAATATTTAAGAGAGAACAGCCCGACCATCCCATGCATTATGGAAATGGAACTCGCCAGCAATCCACTACTTTTAGCCAAAGTCCTGCCCTAGCCCTGAAGTTTCAAAACACATGTCTGTGACTTACCCACTGGCATCTACTTAGGAAGCTCCCAGTTTGCCTACTGCTTTGGCGCCACATGTTTACCCAGGAGGCTGTGGGTCTGAGCTCAAATGTGGCTCTGTGGCTTTGTAGAAGTCATACAGTCCATCCACCTCTCTGTTTCCTCATCTGGAAAATGGGAGTAATTGAAGAATATTATGACAATTGCATACTCCTTAGGAAGTACTCAATACAGGATAGTTTCCTGTTATTTTTCAAGGGAGAGGAACATTAAATGACAGCTATCGTCAGGTAGGCATGAATGTCTGTGGGACTTAAGACTGTGTTTCAGAGTTTTGCTTTGTCATCTGTGGGGACACTGGCTGGGGAAGAGGAGATGAGGGGTGTTTTTATGGCCTCAGTTTCCCCTCCCTGGCCCCAGCTCACATGCTTTGAAACTCTAATGCTATGTGATCATGGGAGAGAAGAAGCTTTATTTGTGGTCCCAAACTTGGCAGCCAGTGACATAGAGTAATCAATGGCCTTGGGTGGATTTCAGATCTTGTGCAAACACAACCACAAGTCATTGTCGAATCCACCTTGATTTTTACAGCTAATCCAGAATCAGTGGGACATTTGTGCTCTGATCCCCATCCTAAGGACCCCTTCCTACCCTGTCATTATTTGTAAGTCTTTCCAAGGCCCCAGTCTTGACTTGTGAAGCCAGATACACGAAGCTGTCCCCAGAGCAGCTGCAAGGAGAACGGGTGTTGATTTCATCCGTACTTTTATGCTGCAGTTCAAAGTCCTTTTGAAAGCTCACTTAAGCTGTCTAACCTCAGCATATTATTTTAGGATGTTGTTGGTTTTTTTTTTTTTCCTCCTCCCAGAGTGCTTTTTCATCTATGGTAATAAGATTGTACTCTGAGAGGACTTACAGCTGTCTAAATAGTCTGTCCGTCTCATGCCTGTAAAAGAGTGGGCTGACCTAGATTGGTGTCCGCTGCTGGGATCTGCTTGCTGCAGGGCTCCAAAATCATTCAGGTTGATTTGGCAACTGAGCCAGGAGGCTCATGCACATGACACAGTCCCCCTGGCCGGGGCAGGATCTGGAGGTGTCCACCCCGGTAGAGGGAACCGAGTGCAGTGATCGGCCCGCTGTTTGGGGGCCATCTTTTTATGTTTCTGGTGTTGTGCCCTTTGCTGTCATCTCACTTCCTGACAGATCCTTCTTCTCTGTGAGGCACCAGCTGATATTTCATGGGTAATTGTTAGATTTGAACAATGTGTTCACAAGGATTCACTGGGGAGAGGAGCCCGGATGTGCAGGATTTCCGTGCACAAATAAGGTCTTCCGGGCAGAACGGGGCCAGCAGCGAGGCAGGACCTGTGGTTTGAGGAAGGCCCTCGAGAGACCCGTGGGGGCCCCCGGGGAGCAGGAAGGGGGCTCTGCAAGCTCCGGAATTTTTAATCCAGGATTCAGTTCATCAAGAGAAAAACTGAGAGGACCCTGAGCTACCACTGCATGCATTTGCAGTGGTCGTTCTCAAGCAGAGTACCTGCACGGGGGTCTACATCCTACTCCTGTGGAAGGACCCCGCCCACCCTCCCATGCCCCCTGTCTGCACGCACCTGACTCTCACCCTCCCTCCCACGGTTCCCTGTTCTTGGTTTCATCCCTCTAGAATTTCTTTATGTGTATACAAGCAAATATGTTACATCTTCTGATTTCTCCCCTCTTTTTATGCAAAAGATATCATGATGGCTCTGCTGTTTTTCACCTTGTTTACTTTCCTTAAGGGGAACTCAAAGAGCTTTCTACATCTGTCTGTGGATACCTATTTTGTTCTTTTTCACATGCTCATGCAATTCTGCTATCAGAAGTCACCAGCATTTAAATAGCATCTTCTGAAGAACGTGTGAGCATATGCAATCACATACAGTGCCCCAGAGTAGGTGATTTCACACACACACACACACACACACACACACACTCACACACTCAAATCTATGGGAAGGACTCAAAGTAGGGTTTCCAAGTGGGAACACATTTGTGGTTTCTGTAGGAACTGCCAAATTGCATTCTGTGGAGCAGTGGTCCCCACCTTTTTGACACTAGGGAGTTTCACGGAGGACAGTTTTCCACAACTGGAGTTCCGGAAGAGGATTCGAGCAGCAGTTCACAGTGGGGTTCATGCTCCCATGAGAATCTGGTGTCACTGCTCACCCCACAGGAGGTGGATCTGAGGCAGTGAGAGTGGCTGGAAACATAGACAGAGCTTGGCTCACCCGGCTACCTCTCACCTCCTGCTTCTAACAGGCCATAGCATGGTACTGGACAATGGCCAGCGGTTGGGGATGCCTGTCATAGAGGATGAACCAATTTATACCACGTTCCTATCAGCACTGTACAGGTTATCTGTTTCTCCAGCTTTATCAACAGAATATGAATTCTTGTTCATTGGAGAGCTAAAAATTGTATCATTCAATTGTAATACACATTCTATCTTCCAAAGTGTGTAAGATAGAATACACTATTTTATGTTTAAAAGACATTTGTATTTCTTTTTCAGTCAAATGGATATTTGCTTTGCATAACTTCTCTTATATTGTTAGTCACTTTTCTTGTCACTCTAAGATGCTTTACATACCTACTGCAAAGATTAGTTTTCTATGATATGATTTGTTAATATTTTTTCAGTTTGTTGTTTTTCCCTGTGACTTTGCTTATGATGCTTTTGCCTGCCTGCCTGCTTCCTTCCTTCTTTCCTTCCTTCTCCTGGGGACTGAACCCCTGATCTCACACATGTGAGCAAGCGTTCTGCCACTGAGCTATATCCTCAGTGCTTTTTTAAAACACATGCTCAAATTTATTGATCTTTTTTTTTTTTTTTTGGCTTCTGTACTTTGAGTCATAGAGAAGATAAGTTTGTAAGAGCAGTCTTCCACGTGAAGGAATTTTAAGGTTTTTTTGCATGGTTACATCTTTGATCTATTTAGACTTTTCCTGGAATAAGATGTGAGGTATGGACTGGTTAAAATTGGATCCATATATCATAGGTTTGTCAGTCAAGTGACATGCATGGTTTGGACCCTTGCCTTCCAAGAAAGTCAGCTTGTTCCTCAGGAACAGACAGACAGTCATCCAAATGTACCATTGGATTTGCTTACTATTTTTTTTAACATGGTTGAAATAAAAACAGCCCTCCTATCTAAAAGTTTCAGCAAC
>RJWM01027080.1:0-27213 GCA_004363535.1 Dasyprocta punctata | reverse complement strand
TTTTAATCCAAGATTTGTCGAATTTAAATCTTTTCTGTCACATGAAAAACTTCTGCTTGCGTAATTTCTTTTGTTTGTTTTAACGAAATTTCATCTCTTCATCTGGGCAAATGGTTGATAGATTGCCTACCATGTGTGAGGCCCTGGATTGAATTCCCCATAACACACACACACACACACACACACACACACACACACACACACAGAAATGTAAAGAAGTTTCATCACATTTCTTAGTAAAACATATAGTAGAAGCCAAACCATGACCGTATTTGGAGTTAATTGCTTGTTACGAAGAGTGAGCAGAAAGGGAAGCCATTTTTAGACTTGAGCATAAAATGTTAGTGACATAATAGAAAAAACCCCTAGTACTTTGCATTTCAAACACTTACAAATATTGCAGCATTTAGTCATTGGGCTACAATGTCATACAAAATGACTGCATGCTTTTGGCACCTGTTTGGCAGATTTGTTCTATAATTTACTGAATCAAAAATGATATTTCTAGAGGTTTGAAAATTCTGTGTGTTTGTGTGTTACTGTTTGTAGTCCTAGTAAAATATTTTTTAAAAATATTAGAGTTTCTTAAGTATGAGTATGTGTTTATTTTATAACTAAAAGATTACATTTGTCCATTACATTTGTCAGGATAATAGTATGTTAATGGACTTTTTAAAGAAAATAGTCCATAAATTTCCTGATATATTCATTTACCAAATAGAGTAACTGTAGAGAGATTTTTCTATGTCAGACATTATTCTAGAAGTTGGAAATACCATGGGAGGCGGACAAACAGATTCTGCCCATATGGAATTTAGTCTATAGACATCTATTTATTCACTTTACACTTTGTATTGAGTATCACTCTTCAAAGGCATCACTGTTCTAAAGTACTGGGAAGATACCAGTGACTAAAATTAACAAATTCCGGTCCTTATGGAGCTTACATTATATTAGGGGAATGAATAATAAAAGATAAAAAATAAAGCACAATATGTTTTTACTACTAGTAAGGGGTAACAAATGAAGCAGAAAAGGGCATATAAAATGTCAGGGAAGCTTCCTGTGCTGCTTGTGTTACTTCTTTGTCAGGGGGCAGTTGGTTGGGGGCTTGAGGAATTGAGCAACAATTGTAAGTTAAAAGATTACTATGAAAGGGAAACAAGATCCAATGGAAGCACATAACACAGCTATCTGTTCTGTTCTGTGAATTTAGGAAAAGTTCCTTGAGGAAGTGTCATTTGAGCTGAACTACCAAGGAACCTGGCATAAACAGTTGAGAAGGTTGAAGTGTAGAAGTATGAAAATTTTTACTAATTCCACACAGAGAGATACTTTTTCCTCTTTGTGTTGGTCAACTTTTTGTCAGTAGAACCAAATACCTGACACACAAAACTTAAAGGAAAAAGGGATAATTTTGGCTTATGTTTCAGATGTTTCAGTTCATGACTGGCTCAGTCTAAGGCAGAAAGGTCATGGCGAAGTGCATGGTGAGGCCAAGCTGCTCAGTTCATGTTGGCTAGAAAGCAGAGCATGGGCACAGTGACATGGGAGAAGGGCTAGAGGCCAGGGTAGACCCTAAGGTCATGAATACATGGTCCATCCAGACACACCCAGAAATGTGCTTTATTATCCCCTTAGGTGACTCCCAAGCCATTAAGTTGACAGTTAAGCTTACTCTTTCACAAGTGATAAACCATGGAAACACGAAAGAAATGAATATCTAGATTTTTAAGTAGTTCAATCTTAGAACTTGTCTCAAGTTACACCAATAATGTTGCCAAATACTATTGGAGTAGTACTTTTTAGTTCAAAAAGCACTTTCTTATAACTTGTTAACCACATCTAATAGACAGAAACACTGAGGCTATGAATTGTTAGAGGTGAAGTAACTTGTCCAAGGCACACAGTGAACTCATTTTGTAGCCCAGGCTGACCTCAAACTTGCAGTGATCCACCTACCTCAGCCTCCTGAGTGCTGGGATTACAGGTGTGCGCCACCATGCCGGGCTATACTACTTTTTAAAAAGAGACTTTAATTATGCTACAGATATAATAAAATGACAGTGTAACGTAACACTTAAAGTATTTACAGATTAAACACTTCTTGTTTTTATATTCTTAATTACAAATGTATAGCTTTGTTAAGTTTGTCAAAAATCTCATAGAAAAGTATTTCACTCTTAACATGGCATATGTTATTGGGGAATTATGGGGGAAGATAGTACATTTAATATTCTAAATTGAACAGGAAAAGTTTTTTAAAATATATTTTTATTTGTGCTTATTAATTTTACAAAATATTGTTTTGATGTGATATTTTCTTGTATGCATGTAACATAATTTGATAATACCCATCCTCCCTATTACCCTCCTTTTCACTCCCTCCCTTTATTACCTTCCTCTTGTCTCATAATTATCTGAATAGGAACGTCTTGAGAGAATGTTTTAAGTTCATATATCTGCTGATAAATTCTGTTTTAAGTAAAAGGTGTTTTCTCTTTGCCATAGATATTTGAGTGGTGGTACTTCCATAAGCATGGCACATCTTTTATTGAGCAAGTATCTATAAACCATTTGCGACCACTGATGGGAGGAACAGAAAGCAGCATCACAGAGCCAGGTTCTCTCAGCAACAGAGAAAATGAAACCAGCAGACAGAATTTGTCAGGTGACTTTTTCAGTATGCTTTCAGAGCTATATTTTTAAGATTTGAATTTGACTGTGGTTTGACTATTTGTGTACCCCCCTCATTGATACATTGAAACCTAATCATCAGTGTGATGATGTTAGGAGGTGAGGTCTTTGGGAGGTGATTAAATCATGGGGTTAGAAGCTCAAGAGTTCTGAATATAAATAGTGAACATGACAGTATTGTTAATGTAGGTTGAGACTGGTTAATTCTCAGACTGAACTATTTAAAAATCAAGATACTTACTCCTTTGTGTTTCTACTGTTTATGAAAAGGGAAAGCAAAAGAAGCTTTCTATGCTGAATTTGAAGAGATTTTCATATTTGCACACCTAAGCCTCAAGTCTTTATCAGGTCATGAGGGTAACCCTTCATGAATGGGATTAATGTTCTTACAAAAGAGACTACAGAGAGCTGTTTGCCTCTTCCATCCTGTGAGGACATAGCAAGAGGGTGCTGTTTATAAAGTGAGTTTACACCTATAGTAGATCTGGCAGCACCTTGATCATGGATTTCCCAGCCTCCAAAACTGAGAAATAAATTTCTGTTGTTTTTAAATCACTCAGTTTATGATATTTTGTGATAGTAGTCCGAATAGACTGAAACATAGAACCTAATTCTTTTACATAAATGCAGGTAATCCATAGACTATTCCTCTGCATCCAGTAATAGAATATAAATATTATTTGTTTGTTTGTTTGTTTTTCCGGCACCAGGGATCTAACTCACAACCTCGCGCCTGCCAAACAGGCACTTAAACCACTGAGCCAAACTCCTGGCCCTAATACAAATATTATTAATGATGTGTAATTTGTGAGGCAGGAGGATCATTGTGAGTTTAAGGCCAGCCTGGGCTACAAAGTGAGTTCAAGGCCAGCCTGAACTGCATAGTAAGACCCTGTCTCAAAAAAAATAGGGCTGGAGATTTATCTCAGTGGCCTAAGCACTTGCCTGGCAGGCTCAAGGTTGTAAGTTTGATCCCCAGTGCCACAAAAAAACACACACGCACACACACACAAAAGAAGATATGTAATTTGGAAAGTAAAATTTTCTTAACCAAATAAAAATTATATTTTTGGATTATTGTACCTTTCATTTGGTGTAGGTAAAATTATTATTTATTTATTTATTCATTTTCCAGTATTGGGGCTCAAACTCACAGCCTTGCGCCTGCCAGGCAGGTGCTTAAGCCACAGAACCAAACTCCCAGTCTTAATTTTTTTGAGGCAGGGTCGCACTATGTAGTTCTGGCTGGGCTTGCTCACATTGTAGCCAAGCCGGCCTCAAACTCACAATGCTGTACCTACCTCAGCCTCCCAAGTGTTTGGTATAGGTAAAATTATACAGTAATGATATAAACTAATTTCATAAGATTCCCGTAATGTTTCATTTGTTCAATAAACTCCAGCCAGCAGAGTTACGTTAGTTTCGTGGAGAAGTACTACTTGAGTTCAGTTACTGGCACTTTTTAGATATGGTCAGGCAAAGTCCCTGAGGAAGTACCATTTAAGTGGATCCCTAAAATATGATCAGGATTAGTGGAAAGGGATTGGAAACCATTTGAGAGTATAGGAAAGAATAATAACTTTCTTTCTTATCTCTGTTCTTTTTCATAAAATAATTACAGAACTCCTAAGAACAAGACAGATTAAGATGAACATAAAATATGTCTTGGGTGTTTTACTGGGACAAAACAAATCTGCAACTTAACAGAGGAGAAGTTTATTTTGGTTTGCATTTTTTAGAAATTTTAGTCCTTTCATGGTCAACAACATGATGGGAGGAGGGTCTGGGGGGAGGGAAGCTGTTCATGTCACAGCAGCCAGAAAGGAGAGAATCAAGGGAGGAGCTGGGAAGGGAGATACGTTTGCCCACAATTACCTGTCTCTTTCAACCAAACCCCAACTCCTAACAGCAAGTCATCTATGTCTCCGTAATCTAATCACCTTCCAAACACATGAGGCTTTAGGGGCGATTTTAGATCTGAACGATAACTACATAGATCTGTCCCCAGAGTTTAGTATGTAAATAATTATAATAATAATGCAGCATATATATGAGTTTATTCACTATTTTAAGACTGAGTAAGCCATTTATGAGAGTGAAGATAACCCTAGGAACTGTCTAGCATTGTAGAAGATACAGACTTATAAATAAATTAACAATAGACTTGGATATGGTGGCGCACCCCATTAATCCCAGCACTTGGGAGGCAGGAGGATCTCTGTGAACAGCTGGGACTACGTAGTGAGACCCTGTCTCAAAAAACTGAAAAAAAGCAAAAAAAAGTTCCACATCCATATTTCTCTTTGCTAGATTTTCTGTACCTTTTGATGGTACTAAGTACGCTGAACTCACTCTGTCCAACATAAAGCTACTGTATCATCTTCTAATAGTCTTCCTTCCAATTTCCATGCTAGACACTTACATGTCATTTCTATTGATTGACTGATACCAGGGGCTTACATATGCTAGGCAAGCACTGTATCTGTATCCCCAATCCTTTTTATTTTGAGACAAGGTCTCAATAAGTTGTCCAGGCTGGGCTTGTACTTGTGATCTTCTAGCTTCAACCCCTCAGTAGCTGTGATGACAAGGCATTTGCCACAACTCCCAGGACATTGTTTCCATTTGTTTATTTGCTTTCCTCCCTCTCTCCCCACCTCCCTCCTTTACTCCTTCCCTCTCTCTCTTCCTTCTTTCTGAAATAGGATCTCACTATGTAATTCAGGCTGGCCTTTAATTCACTATGTTGCCCAGAATGGTCTCAAACTTGTGATCCTCTACCTTCAGCATCCCAAGTGATGAAATTGCTGGCATGCACCAGTGTACCTGGCTATCAATTTATATCTCTTTTACATCTCTTTCCTTCTCCAACAACTGTAGTAATTTGCCCTCAAAAATTATCTTAGCTTCATCCTACCTTCTCTTATTTCAGCATTCATTGTGCCATATTTAGGTTCTTGACATTTCTTTCCTAGATGATTGCTATAGTATCTTTTTTTTTGGTACCGGTGATCGAACTCGCTGCTATAGTATGTTAGATTTTCTTCCTGTAATACTTGCTCTTCTATATATCCTTTCCCTTCACTACTATGTTAAAAGGAATGGTTCTTTTTTTAAAATTTTTATTTTATTTTATTTTATTTTTTATTTATTTATTTATTTTTTTTGTGGCACCAGGGATTGAACTCTCAACCTTGTGCCTGCCAGACAGGCGCTTAAGCCACTGAGCCAAATTCCCGGCCCTAGTTTTTTGAGGCAGGGTCGCACCATATAGCTCAGGTCGGCCTTGTGCTCGCGTTGTAGCCTAAGCCGGCCTCGAACTCACAACGCTCTGCCTACCTCAGCCTCCTGAGTGCTGGGATTAAAGGCGTGCGTCACCACACCCAGCTTACATTTTATTTTAAAAATGGTAGAATCCAACAAAGCCAAACAGAACAAAGTCAGTCAAAACAAAGTAGTAGAATTGGTACAGAACTTCATAGCAGGATACTAGGAAAATAATACCTACTATAGTATACTTGTTATTTTCACAATAGTTGTCCATTCCATCAGGTATAGCGAAATCAAACCAAAAACAAAGCAGAATAAAACCAATCAAAACAGGATATTGAATAAAGCAAAACAGTGATAACAATATTGGGCCTCAAAGACAAGATAGAAGGAAATCCCCCATATTTGCTATGTTGCATACTGTCATCCTCCTAAGAGATGCTCAGACTGCTGGCCCCAGGCCTGCAAAATCAACCAAATAATACAAGCATTTAGTTCCTTTATGTACTTTAGTTGCTATCAACTTAGCCAGTCCTCCGAATGAGCAGGTTGCTTCCAGGGTAGGGTGGGATGGGGTGGTGGTAGTGGTAGTGGTGTTGATTCTCAGCCTGCATGCTGGTAGGCTCACGCAAGGTGCTGACTTTTCTCTCCTGGAATCTGTTTTGCCACTTACCAGGAAGGCTGGCTAGTTGTCTTCTAGTTGGATCCTCCCTGATGTAGCATGGTGGGTTCTTGAGAGGTGCTGATTTCTCTCTTCCTGGAATCCACACCCTTCATGCCGCTTAACAGGAAAGCTGGCTAGTAGTCTTCTGGTTGGATCCTTCCTGGCCCAGCACAGCAGGTTCTTGGGAGGTGCTGATTTTTCTCTTCCTTATAAAGGAATGGTTCTTACTGGTGCCTGTAATCCCAGTTTCTCAAGCAGGAGGATCAGAAGTTCCACACTAGCCTGGGCAATTTAATGTCTCAAAAATAAATGAAATGAAATGAATTTAAAAGAGGCTTGTGACTTAGCCCAACAGTAAAGTGCTTGCTTAGCATGTATAAATTGCAGCCCTAGATTTGAAAAAATAAGTTCTCAAACTTTTTGGATACAGGAATTTTTTTTTTTTTTGAGAAGGGCATTTGTGGTACAGGCTGGAATTCTTTAGTGTTTTGTTTTGGATTTTTTTGTACCGGGGATCGAACTCACAACCTCATGCCTGCCAGACAGGTGCTTTTGCCACCAAGCTAAATCCCTGGCAGACTGGAATTCTTTTTTTTTTTCCAGATTTAATGTTTCTGTTTTAATGTTTAGATCTTTAATCCATTTAAATTTTAACTTAGTACATGGTGAAAGATATGGGTCCAGTCTTAATCTTCAGCATGTGGAAAGTTTTTCCAACGCCATTTATTAAAGAGGCTGTCTTTCTTCCAGTGAATGTGTTTGGCACCTTTGTCAAAGATAAGGTAACTTAGTATGTCTGGAGCTGTTTCTGGATCTTCTAATCTGTTCCATTGATCTTCACGTCTGGTTGTTTTTTTTTGTTTTTTTGGTTTTTTTTGCCAGTACCACACTGTTTTTATCATAGTAGCTTTATAGTATAATTTCAGGTCAGGAATTGTGATGTACCCTGTCTTGTCTTTGTTGCCCAGGATCACCTTTGCTATTCTAGGTCTCTTCTTGTTCCAGATGAATTTTAGGATTGTTTTCTCTAATTCTGTACGATACGTTATTTTGATTGGGATTGCATTGAATCTGTATAACAGTTTTGGAAGTATGGCCATTTTGACTATATTGATTCTTCCTACCCAAGAGCATGGGATATCTCTCCATCTTCTAATATCCTCTTCAATCTCCTTTTTCAGAGTACTATAGTTTTCAGTATAGAGGTCTTTTACATCTTTCATTAGATTGATTCCTAACTATTTCATTTTTTTGGATGCTATTGTAAAAGGTATTGTTTCCCTAATTTCTCTCTCAGTGAGAGTGTTATTTGTATACAAAAATGCTGTTGATTTTTGAGTATTGACTTTGTAACTAAAGGCTGGAATTCTTTACACAAATTATTGAAGACCTTGAATAACCTATATTTATATATGAATTATGTTCATTCATCATTATACTGAAAACTAAAGCAAAAATCCCAAAATTTATTAACTTTTGAAAGTAACAATAAACATATTGGTATAAACTGAATTCTCTTCCCCAAATGCATATGTTGCAATTTAAACCTCCAATTTAACTTTATTTGGAGATACAACTTTTAGGAGGTAATTAAGGTTATATGAGATTTTATCTCTGTTGACCATGTGAGGACTCAGTAAGAAGGCTATTTGCAAGCAAGGAAGAGAATCCTCACCAGAGTCTTAGACCTCTAACCTCTAGGTTTTATGAAAATACATTTTTTTTTGTTTAGCCCTTTTGTTTATGGCTAAATAAAAAAATCGACAGGTACAGATTTTGGTACCAAGAAGAGTAGTACACTATAACAAATACTTAAATATATGGAAATGGCTATAAAATTGGGTTATGGGTAGTGTCTGGGAGAGTTTTGAGGGACATGCCTGAAATATGGACATTCAGGATGATTATGGTGAGATCTCAGGTGGTAATAAGGAATGTGTTGTAGGAAACTAGAGGAAAAATGATCCTTATTATAGAGTGAAAAAGAATTTGAATAAACTATGTTCTGCATTTTGTGGATAGTGGAATTTGACACAATGAAGTTGGATATATAGCTGAGAATATTTCCAAGCAAAGCATGGAAGTACCAGCTTGTTTCCTCATGGCTACTTATAGTGAAGTATGAAAGAAGAGATATAGACTGAAGGAATTACTAAACAAAAAAAGAACCAAAGCTAGGTGAAGTGGCACACAACTATAATCCTAGCTCTTTGGGGCTGAGGCAAGAGAATGGCAAGTTCAGGCCCAATGTGGACAACTTAGTGATTTAGCAAGACCCTGTCCTCAAAATAAAAAAGGGTTAGGGACATAGTTCAGTGTGAAGGCTATGAGCTCAGTGACCATTACACACACACACACACACACACACACACACACACACACAGAAGGAGAGACAGAAAGAGGAGAAGAAGAAGAAGAAGAAGAAGAAGAAGAAGAAGAGAGAGAGATAGAATGAATGAATGAATGAATGAGAATAAGAGAATGAGCAGAGCAGAGCAGAACTGAGCAGAATGGAATATTGTATTCTTCAGGACTGGACCGTAGGGCTATTCATCTACGAATGTTCAAAAAAGACCACTTCGTTCAAAGTGTGTTTAAACTATGTAGTCTAAAGTACTTTTTTTTTTTAATGGCAGTCCAAGCTAACTAATGCACATATCATAAATTTTTTTTCCTGAAATAAGAAAAGTTCAGTCAGGAGACTGGAAGTATTTACATTTGTTTAAATCCTTTGACAGCATTTTCATGCTGTTTCTGTCCTGTTTGTTGTATTATGTTCATTGAAGTATGTGAGCAAAATCTGGTTTCACACAGAGATGTAATTAGCCTTTCAGGAAATCAAGGTTATTCTTTCTGTTATATCAAAACTTGCTAAGGAGTACGTCTGAAAGTTTAGTTTCAGTGTAGAACCTGAACTTTGCATTCATTATTAAAATCCATTCATGAGCCTTACATTTTAAATAAATCTCTTTTGCATAATTTTAGAACATCATAAATTGATTATTTGGAAAGTACTTTTTCAGTTAGTTATACATATCTTAAATATTAATACATTTTATTGCAAAAGAAAAATCAAGCATTCTGTACAGTTTTGTTTTGTTTTGTTTTATTGTAGTACTAGCAGTTAAAACCAGGGCCTTTGCACTGAGCTGTGGTCTCCCCAAGTTGCTGGTTGCAGGCTAGGTCCAAATTTGTGATCCTCTCATCAGCCTCCCAAAGTACTGGAATTACAGGCCTGTACCACCATGCCCAGATGCTGTGCAGTTTTATACTTCCTCAGGTTGGAATGTTCTTTGTCTGGTAGTCTTCTACTCAGCTTTTATAGTGATTCACTGTCAGTTCACATTGTCAGCTCTTCTCTACAGACTTCTCTGGTTTCCCCAGAGAAAAATTAATTATTCCTTTTCTTTGTCTTGGAACAGAACATGCCTTTACTATAGCACTTGTCACACAGGTCAGTCAATTGTTCACATGATTAACTCTCTTAGTATATTTAATTCAATTTAACAAGTCAGTTCTAGATGGTGTTGTAGGCTCTATGAATATAAAAGTGAACATTTTAAGAGTTCATATTCGTGTTTGTAATATTGTAAACTTGTAATATTTGTAACATTGTAAGTGCTAAAACTGAATTATGAACCTAATACTGTGGAGACAGAAGTAAGGGACTAGATTTAATTGTGTTCTTCTCAAATGCAGGGATGATTCATGCTTCTTTCATCTCCATACTCTCTGTACTTAGCATACAGTAGGTAGGCAATAAACGTTGGTTAAATGGAGATATAGCTTCATTTGAGTAAACTCTTGTTTTGCCTCTTGTTTTTCAGAATGCAAAGTATGGAGAAACCCTTTAAACCTTTTCAGAGGAGCAGAATATAGGAGGTATTAACAATTTGCTTTTAAGCATGATATTGGTTTTATAGTAAAAGTACTATGAAAGCATTTGTTTGTATAAATATATAACAGTCTTTCCAGTATAACAAGATGAAATGATTAGCTCAAGGTTTAGTTGGCAACATCTGTGTTTACTTTTATAATCGTGAGAAGCATTGTTTCAAATCATAAGTTGTGATGAATAATAACTATATAATAGGCCCCCTAGTTTATTATGGTAGAAAGGCTCTTAAAGTTTTAAATTTTTTGGTAGTACTGGGCATTGAACTCAGGTGCTGTACCACTGAATTACATCCCCAGCTGGTTTTATTTTAAGACAAGGTCATGCTAGGTTTCCCACACTGACCATAAACTTGGAGTCCTCCTGCTTTAGAGTAACTGGGATTAGAGGTGTGCACCACCGTACCTGGATAGAAAGCCTTTCAAAAAGAATTTGTAAGATCATTTGTAAAGTTGTGGGTGCCACCATATACCTATGCATGTGTGCTCAGATTCAAGATTTACATATTTGAGGACTCACTAAAAAACATAAATCTGAATGTGAATGTGAACTTTATTTGTACAATAGTACAGGGCACAGTGTTTTTTTATATTCATTTTATATTGGCATTTCACATCAACACAATTGTCCAATTCTTTTCCAGTTTAAACACTATATAAGAAAGTATTTTTATTCGAGGCCTGCTTGGGCTACAACGTGAGCACAAGACTGGCCTGAGCTACACAGTGTGACCCTGCCTCAAAAAAACTAGGGCCAGGAGTTTGGCTCAGTGGCTTAAGCACCTGCCTGGCAGGCATGAGGTTGTCAGTTCAATCCCCAGTGTGACCAAAAAAAAAAAAAAAGTTTTTTTAGATATTTATTAGCAAGGATATTTAACCTTCATTTTTATTTTGAGGAGGTTGTGTTTTACCTGAAAGTAGATTGGAGCATGATGTTTAATTCATGAACAAAAAACATGTCTACTCTGTGTGGGCACTGTGAAAAATGGTGATACAAAAATGGTTCAGCAATAATTCCAGCACTTCAGGACTTATAGTGTAATAGTAGCACCCTAGGAAGTAAAAACTAGGCTTTAAGGAGAGATGCCATTAACCTACATTAAATGATTTTGCAAGAAATAGGTCATTGAACTTCTCTGTTTATTAATAAAGTTTTTGACATTATTCCTTGTTATACAGAATATATTTCATATAGATCATAAGAGAAATTTCTTTTTTTTTTTTTTTTTTGGTATCTGTTATGGTTTATGTTCCTGTGGCCCCACCTCAAGTCTCATGTAATCATGGACATGGCTCAGTCTACCATTCATGATTGGTTTGTTGTCTGGTGCTGGGATTGATGGTGTGAGTGCTGCACTTGCCCAGGGGTGGAGCTGACATACAGTGCCAGGGCGAGAAGAAGGCGTGTCTTCTCTCTCTTTTGCTTTTGCTTTGCTGTTTGCAGCTGCCATAAATGGCTGGCCCTCAGCCATGCCACCTGCAGCCAGCTGAGTATGAACTGAAACCCCCAAGAACTGTTAAGACATAAACCTTTCAGTCCCTAATTTTTGGCATCAGGTATTCTGTCTCAGCAACAAGAGAAAGATAATGAAGACAGAATTTGGTACTGGGAGTGGAGCTGTTGCTGTGACTATTCCTGACCATGTGGTCAAGAGCCTTTGGAAATGGCTTGTGGGAAGAGTTTGGAAAGGTTCAGAGATGTTGTCTGAAAGGGTGGCACTGGAACAGGTTAGGCTGTTCTGTATGGGAGATTCTGGTCACAGCTCAGAAGACCAGAAGGTTGATAGAAAGCCTGCCAGGCTCGGGAGGTTTCTGCTGGGAAGAAGAACTGCATTGGTTGTTGGACTCCACACAATGTGTGTTATGGCTTGGCAGAAAGTTTGTCTGCATTTTGCTTGTGTCCAGAGATGTTGCCTGAAACTGAGATTAAGGGCAATGGATGGATTAATCTGGCATAGAAAGTTTCAAGGCAGTCAAATGTGGAGGCAGTGGCATGGCTATTGTTGGGGGTTTTTAGCCAGATTTATATTGCAAATCAAGAGCAAAGAGCCTGGCAGGATGATTTAAAACATTGTGAGTTTGGCCAGAAAACTGTGGACTGTAAAGAGACCTCGATTGCTGAGAAGGAACAAAGAAATAAAAAAGTTGGCCTGGAAGCATTCCAGGAAGGAGTGGGTCTCCACCCTTTGCAGCCTCAAAACTGCAAAAGTGAAAGACTTTGCTTAGAGGAGAAAGCTGCAGAGTGGTGACAGAGGTCACAGGAGGTTCCAAAATGGCAGTGGTCACACCAGATTCCAGAATGGTGGCAGCATAGAGAAGCCGTCCCTCACAATCAGATTCAGAGAGCTCAGCAATCTAGGCACTTGACCCCTGCAGCCAAGAGAGAGGAAAGTCTGGTTACTGCTCCAGCTGGCAGTGGACCTTGGTGGCATCCATGTGGCACTGGTTTTAGGTGCAAGGAAAATGCACAAGTTCTGAGAGTAAGGCAGTTTCCACCTCAATTTCAGAGGGCCTGGGAGGCCCAAGCAATGTGCCCCTGAGAGGGCAATATGTAAAGATGTTAGGGTAAAGTCAAAGGTGCAGTGGAGAACCCAGAAGTTTGGAAAAGCTAGAAACGTGGATCATCCAAGGAAAATTACAAAAACAGAGAAGAAAGGGCTTAAAAGAGAAACTGTAGGAACTGGAACCCCTGAAAGTGCTGTGGGGTGGAGTCATTCAAGCCTTTTGGACTGCTTCAGATGCTGAGCATGAAACTCCAGGACTTAATGTTCAGCCTGCTGGATTTTGGACTTACCTTGGTTCCAATGCTATATATTCCCCTGTGTGTAACTTTTGGAATGGTAATGTTTATCTTGTGCCTTTACATGTTGGAAGTATTTAACCTTGTTTTCATTTGTACAGGGTTATGCAGCTAAGAGTTTGCCTTCCATCTTGGAGGAGACTTTGGACTTGAACTTTTTAGCAATGCTGAAACTGTTAGGACTGTGGCAACTCTTGGAGATGGACTAAATGTCTTTTGTGTAAAAGGATGTACATGAGTCTTTGTGGGAATGTTATGGTTTATGTTCCTATGGTCCCACCTCAAGCCTCATATAATCATGGACGTGGCTTAGTCTAGCATTCATGATTGGTTTATTGTCTGGTGCTGGGATTGATGGTGTGAGTGCTGCACTCGCCCAGGGGTGGAACTGACATACAGTGCCAGGGCGAGAAGAAGACGTGTCTTCTCTCTCCTTTGCTTTTGCTTTGCTGTTTGTAGCCGCCATAAATGGCTGGCCCTCAGCCATGCCACCCTATCTTGCAGCCAGCTGAGTATACACTGAAACCCCCAAGAACTGTTAAGACATAAACCTTTCCTTCCCTAATTTTTGGCATCAGGTATTCTGTCTCAGCAACAAGAGAAAAGTAACTAAGACAGTACCAACAATTGAACTCAGTACCTTGTGCTTGATAGGCAGGTGCTTATGCCTCTGTGCTCTATCCCTGGCTTCTCCTTTTTTTTCTTAACAAGAATTTCTTTTTTTTTCACATGTGTGTCTTACTTATTTCACTAATATGTATGTTCTCAAATTGCATCCTTTTACCTATAAAAGTCTTCAGTTTATTCTTCTTTATGCTGAGTAGTACTCCATTGTATAAAAATACCACATCTTAGCTGGATGTGGTGGCGCACGCCTTTAATCCCAGCACTCAGAAGGCTGAAGTAGACAAAGTGTTGTGAGTTCAAGGCCAGTTTGGGCTACAACGCAAGTGCAAGGCCAGCCTGAGCTACATAGTGTGACTCTGCCTCAAAAAACTAGGGCTGAGAGTTTGGCTCAATGGCTTAAGCGCCTGCCTGGCAGGCATGAAGTTGTGAGTTCAAACCCCAGTGCCGCCTCCCCCCCGCAAAAAAAGGCAGAACAGCTATGTTGAATGGAACCTCCAATCCTAGTTTTTTGAGGAATTGCCACACTGCACTAGTCTGCATTCCCACCAACAGTGGAGAAGGGTTCCTTTTTCCCCACAGCCCCTCCAGCATTTGTTATTGCTTGATTTCTTGATAGTAGCCTTTCTTTCTGGGCTGAGGTGGAATCTCAGTGTTGTTTTAATTTGCAACTCTTGAATGACCAGTGATGTTGAACATTTTTTTCACATATTTATTTGCTGTTCGTATTTCTTCATCTGAGAAATGTGTATTCGTCTCAGATGCCCATTTTTGGATTGGGTCTTTAAATCTAGGAGGACTGATTTTTTTGAATTCTTTATATATTCTTAATAGTAATCCTTTGTCTGAGAAACAGCTGGCAAACATTTTCTTCCACATTGTGGGTTGTGTCTTCACTCTGTTGGTAGTTTCTCTTGCTGTGCAAAAGCTTTTCAGTAGAGTGAGATCCTAGTTATTGATTCTTTGTGTTAGTTCCTGTGAAATTGGGGTTTTGTTCATAAAGTCTTTGCCTACACCAATGTCTTCGAGAGTTTTACCTACCCTATCTTCCAGCAGATTTAATGTTTGCTTTAATATTAAGATCTTTGATCCATTCTGATTTTAGCTTAGTACATGGTGAAAGATAGGGGTCCAGTTTATTAAGAGGAATTTCTTTTTTTATTGAAAACTTTAAGACAGACTTATTAAATTGTGAACATTAATTTCCATTCCTTAAAGAGGGAAGGGTAATAAGAAATCACAGAGGAGTAAGACATCTGCAATAATAGACTCCAATTATGCAATCGTGTATTAAGTGTACATTTATACAGTATGAACATACTGGAAATTGCTGTAATCTCATGGAATATCTCATAAGCATGGAATATCTCAATAAGCAGGACATTTCAGTTTGATTTTCCTCCATGATGCATGCTTTATTCATTAGTTTCATGTGTGTCACTTTGTTAAAGCAAGAGGAATTTCTTAAAACCAGGAATATTTATGCTTTTTAAAATGATTAATTTATCTTAATGAAAATTTTAAATTGTATTCTTTGGATTTTTTTAGATTAAATTTAATTTTTTTTGAGGCAGGGTCTTACTATGTAGTGCAGGCTGCCCTCAGACTCACAGCGATCCTCCTGCCTCAGTCTCTCAAGTGCTGAGATTACAAGCGTATGCCTTCATGCCTGGCTGTCAATTGTTTCTGACTATTGTGTGGTTTTAGAGTTTAAAGCCAGACTGCAGCCAACCCTTAAAAAGTATAGAACTCTGGTGTGTATTTCATAGGTTAGCTTCCATCCAGGTTCTATTTCTCAATCTTTATTTTTCCATTATTGAATCTTTTTATTTCTAATTTAAGGTTATTGATGTTATATATATTATAACTGCTTTAAATCATTTTAGGAATAATATGACTTGTTAAGATTTTTTTAAAGTTTTATTTAGTTATCTTTTGTGGTGTCAGGCAATCAAACCCAGTTTCTCAACTGCGCTAGGCAAGTCCTCTACCATTGAGCTATACCTCAGACCTTTTTTTTTTTAGAATAAATAGCAAATTTTGATAGGTGAGCAGAAATTTACTTTCTTTTTTCTTTACTATAACTTTTGTAACATTGCCAATACCCTTAGCAAGTCAATTAATACTACTAAATAATTTGAAATCTTTAATTATGTCAGTAATATTTGTCATGTGCTTTTTAAGTGCCTATTTTTAGACGGGTGTGGTGGCAAATGCCTGTAATCCCAGCACTCCAGAGGCTGATGCAGGAGGATCACTGCTAGTTTGAGGCCAGCCTGGGCTACAGAGTGAGTTCAAACCTAGCCTAAACTTCATAATGAGACCCTGTCTCAAAAAATGAAAAATGCCTATTTTTTCTGGTTGCAAAATATATGCATATTCAGTGTAGAAAATTAAAATTAAGAAGATGTAGTAAAGTAAAAATCATCTATTCCCACCACTGATAATCGGATAATTGCTGTGAGAATTTTTTCATCTAGTGTTTCTTCTGTATACATTTGTAGAAATGAAACTCAAACATCATTCTATACTTATACCTTTACAGCCTATTTTTTGTGAAATAATATGTGAATTTTCTGTCAAAATTGTCAATATGAATTTCTTAATGTGATTTTTTTTTTTAAAGCAAGTCTCATTATGTAGTGTAGGTCTCATTATGCAGGCTGGCCTTGTGCTCCCTTATGTATCCCAGGCTCGCCTTATACTCTTGGCGATCCTTCTGCCTCAGCCTCTCAAGTGCTTGAATTACAGATGTGTACTACCGCACCTGGCTAACATTATGATTTTTAATGGTTATGTTATAGCCTATGACGTAGAGATACTATACTTTACCTGTAGCCTCTCCATCAGCATTCCAAAGATTATTTCACTATTAACATTTATATTAGAGAGGCATCTTTATATGTGATATTTAGGCACCCTAATGATTATTTCCTAAGGTTAACTTGTGGCACTGAAATTACTAAATCAAAGTATATCAACTGTTTTTTTTCCTTTTATTAGTTTTCTAAAAAGTATTTATGAGTATTTTAAAATAATCAAAATTAACAAGAATAGTAAAATTACAGGTATTCATCCACCCATGGTGTGATATTTTTAAGATTCTTTTTTTTTTTTTTTTTTTTTGCTGCACCGGGGATCGAACTCACAGCCTCATGCCTGCCAGACAGGCGCTTAAGCCACTGAGCCAAACTCCTGGCCCTAGTTTTTTGAGGCAGGGTCGCACTATGTAGCTCAGGCTGGCCTTGCGCTCACATTGTAGCTCAAGCCAGCCTTGAACTCACAATGCTCCACCTACCTCAGCCTCCCGAGTGCTGGGATTAAAGGCATGCGCCACCACGCCCGGCTTATTTTTAAGATTCTTAACAGATATTATCTAATGGATTTTTGGAAAGAGAAATGTGCATCTAATTTACATTTATATCAGTACTGTATGTGTACATATCCCACTTTGTCTTTGTGTTAGTTACTTTTCTCATTGCTGAGAAAAAATACTTGATGCCCACAAGTTAAGGAAGTAAACGTGTATTTAGCTCACAGTCTATAGAAGTTTCAGTATATAGTCAGCTGGCTCTAATGTAAGGTGGCATGGGAAAGGGGCATCATAGAGGAGAAACAGTCCATGGTATGACAGGGCAGGCAGAAGGCAGCAAGCAGCAAGCAATGGCAGCGACAGAAGTAGCAGAAATAGCAAACCTTCTTTCTGTGCCATCCAAGCTACTTGCCCTTTGCGGGAAGTAGCACTCACACGCAAGATGGGGCACCTGCAATCCCAGCATCACACACCTCAGATCCAGCCTCCTCCAGAAAGCTCCACCTATGACCACATGAGGCTTTGGGGGGGCATCTAGCTACGAGCCATAACAGTCTTTGATAGCATATCTTTACTAAATTGATAGATGAAGAGTAAAACCTAGTTTTTTAATTCTCTTATCTGTTAATTACTAGTGAGATTTGACAGTTTAAAAAATGTTTATTTTGATTAGTACATGTTTGTAGTACACATGATAATTATTGTGAAGAGTTCATACATGTGTGTAACATATCTTACTTTCATCACCTTCTGCTTGCCCCTTCATCTCTTAGTATGCTTCCCTTTTGCAAAAGATCTATCTCCCTGGTTCTTATAGCTATACTTTATTTTGCTCATTAATTTATTTATACTTTGTATCTGATTTATTTCACTTAACATCATGGTCTTAAGGTACATTCCTTTGCCTACAAATGAGTCAAACTTACATTTCTTTATAGCAGAGTAGTAATCCATTGTATATAAATACCACATTTTCTTTATCCATTTATCTGTTGATGGACATATAGGCCACTTTGAAGATTTAGCTATTTTGAATTGTACTCCTATAAACATGAGTATGCATGTATCATTGTACTGTGTCTTTCACTGTTTTGGGAAGATATGTAGGAGGGGAATAACTGAGTCAGGTGGAATTTCTAGTTTTAGTTTTTTTTTGAAAAATCTTCATATTGATTTCCATAATGGCAGTACTAGTTTACATTCCCACCAACAATGTAGAAGAACTCCTTTTTTTCCCCCTACAGCCTTGCCAGCATTTGTTATTATTCAGTTTCTTGATGGTAGTCATTCTTTCTGGAATAAGATGGAATCTTAGTGTTGTTTTAATTTTCATTTCTCTAATGGTCAGAGTATCAAACATTTTTTTCATGTATTATTGGCCATTTGTACTTCTTCTTTTTTTTTTTTTTTTTTTTTTGAGGATAAAAAAGTCCAGTTTATTGGTAGTATTGCCGCATAGTGCTGCCCTATCGCAGAAGTGGGTTTCACGTTTCACACATACCAGTCTTCCAGGGGCAGGAAGCCTACCCTCCTGTCCCAACCCTGGAGGTATTCTTCTACCCTAGTCCTAGGATGTTACAAAGACACAGCTATACCCTGTTTCCCACCCACCTGTCTTCCCATGGATTTCCTTGGAAGCCACATTGCCCTTCAGAAACCCCTGCAGTCCCTGGCCTTTGGTTCCAGTATGCCCAGAGCTCACTGCCTCCGCAAGAAGTAACCCTGTTGGAAGGAGAACAGTAGCAGGAGGTCAGCTATGGACTTGATGCTGTTTATTCTTCACCCTCCCCTCAACTGAGATTGGGGTTGTACACTGGGGGAGATTTCCTCTTGGTCACCTTCCTGACTTGTCAGGAGATCTTTGTTCCATTCTTCCTGGCCTGAGTGGTGCTCTTCTCTCTTTTTCTGGGTGATGATGACTCCACGATATCCTCACTGGCAGGCTCCTCCTGCTTCCTGTTGTAGTAACTGTTCTCACTCTCCAGGTCTGCTCAGCTTTCTGGGCTGGACTCTGACATCCGGGCCAACTCTCTTGGGCTTAATAATTGGCTCAAATCTGCAGGTGAAGACTGATTTCAGTAGACTTTTTTTCATCAACTTTCCCTTTTTGGCTTTTTTTCTTCAGTTTCATCTTCTCATCTGTCATTTCCTCCTCTTTGTCTTTCTCATTTTCCTTTTTCTTCTTTATCTTCTTGATCACCTTGTTGCCCTGGCTCTTCCCTGTGGGACTTTCAGAGCGCCAGATGGTGATGGGCGCTGCTGAGTCAGGGACCCCAGGGACTGTGCTGATGCCTGGGTCTGTGGGTGTAATAATGGGTCCCACCTGGGTTGTGGGGTTGAAGGCTGGCTTTCTTCTTCCTCCTCTTCTTCTTCCTCACTTAGGTCATCTGTCCTGCACTCATGGTAGATAGGATGGTGGATCACTGCCACAGAGATAGGCCTGTAGCTTTCATGTCAGCCATACCAGAACTGCTCCACACTCTTCCTCTGGGATGAGAGGAAAGCAAGGGCTCTGGATGATTGTGAAGGAGGTTGAGACCCTATCTTGGGAACAGGTTGAGTTTGAGTCCCAAGAGCTGCTGCTGTTTACCATCTCTGAGTGGTCAGTCCTTTAGCCTGGAGTCACAGTCAGAGTGAGTGACAGTGTGTAGGTGCAGGTTGTGGTGGCCACAGTCAGAGAAGTGGTGGGTGAGGTGCCCGGCAGCTGTTGTTTCCAGCAGCACCTGTCAGGTTCCTTGCAGACACCGCAGGTCTCTCTGTCATCCTGGATGCCGGTCTCACACCCAGTGTTTTCCTCAATTCATCTTTCAGTTGTTACTATTGTCCTGACCCACCTTGTTCTCAGTCCAGTTCTTCCACAGGACTCTTCCTCCGAGTCTAACCTTGAACCTCGGCTCAGAGCTCAGTCTTAGCTGTGCCCCAGACCAGCCCCTACCTCCACCTCATCCTTGCCCACCTCCTTCCTGCCTCCCCTGCCCTAGGCAGAACAGTCTCCTGATTTACACTTCTCATAATTGTGCTCATTTCATTGCCCGTTTTGGGACTGGATTTTTTTTATGTCTTTATATATTCTAGATATTAGTCCTCTGTCTGAAGAGTAGCTGGCAAAATTTTTTTCTCATTCTGTAGGTTGTCTGTTAACTCTGTTAACTATTTCCTTTGTTGTGTAGAAACTTTTTGATATAATCTCATTTGTTGATTCTTGATGTTATTTCTTGTATAATTGGAGCTCTGTTCAGAAAGTCCTTGACTAAATCTGTCACTTCAAGGGTTTTACCTATTTTATCTTCCAGTAGGTTGTGTTTCTGTTTTAATATTTAGATCTTTTATCTCTTTTTAGTTTGGTATGTGTGGGATGATGGGTCTAAATTCAATCTTTTGCATGTGAATAGCCAGTTTTCCCAGCACCATTTGTTAGAGAGGATATCTTTCTTCCAGGGTATGCTTTTGGCCCCCGTTGTCAAAGATCAGATGGCTAAATGTGCCTGGGGTTGTTTCTGCATCCTCTATTGGGTTCCATTGACCCATATGTCTACTTTTGTGCCAGTAGAGATTGACATTTAAAAATGTAGTTAGTAACCATAGTAACTTGCTATTAATTTATCATATGCTTGGGGAGATGTAAAAGTTTAAATTTTTAATAAACTCTGGAAAGTTTCTCTTAGGTTTTGTTCTGTGAAAGCCCTTCACCATCTTGACATTGGTGTTTTCTTTTAGTTTCTGCAGAGTTTTTCTTTTAATATTTAGTGCTAACTCATTAAAAATTATGTTTGTGTGTGTTACTATCGTTTGAACCTACACTGAGCTACGTCATTCCCAACCTTTTTGTTTATTTCTTATTTTGAGACAGGGTCTCCCTAAATCACTAAGTTGCCCAGGTTGGGCTCAAACAGGTGATCTTCCTGCCTCAGCTTCCCAGGGTGCTAAGATTACAGGTGCGAGTCTCTATGCCTGGCCTCCCATGTGTTTAATATGTTATATGACTAACTCAAATTGTTTTATTCTTTAAATATAACTTTCAAAGCACTGTTTATTGAATAATTTATTCTTTTCTATTTGATTTTTGATGTTTTATTATCATGCTCTCAATAGTTTGTGAAGATTATCTCTTTTTGTTTAATAACATCCTGAAATAGAAATTGTAGTTTTGTATTTTGGGAATTTAAGTAGTGTCCATTGTAGCAGACAGATGCTGTCTCATGTCTAATTTAAATATTTCTCTTGTGCTTTGGTAAAGATACACTTGGGTAACTGGTAAAGAGCCACTTACGTACTATGACATGAACTTGTCAGCACAGGACCATCAGACATTTTTCACCTGTGACACAGACTTTTTACGTCCTTCAGACACAGGTATGTATATCTGTTCATGGTAATAGACTGATTGTGAAAATTATTTTAAAAGGTTTTTATGTTAATTATAGTATACACTACAAAGGTGCTGGGCATGATGGTGTAATCCCAGCATTCAGGATGCTGACACAGGAGGATCTCTGTGAGTTGAGGCCAGCCTTGGCTATGTAGAGAACTGAAGGCCAGCCTGAACTACATAGTGAGAACCTATTTCAAAAAATAAAAATGTGTATGTATACATGCACACACATATATACACAAAATTCCTTGGCTAGATGTTATTTACATTATTAATAAGAAACTCAGATTAAATTAAAATGAATTATATTTTGGCACATACCTGTACCAGTACTCAGGAGGCTGAGGTAGGAGGATCACCATGAGTTCAAGGCCAACCTGAGCTACATCGTGAGTTCAAGGCCAGCCTGGGCTACACAGTGAGTTCAAGGCTATCCTGAACTACAGCAAGGCCCTGTCTCAAACAAAACAAAACAACCCAAAAAGAAAAAAGACTTATGTTTAAAAAGTAGGTTGACATATTATCTTTCCTTTTTACAAGAGTTTAAAATATATTATGCTTCTTTTATTACTTAAAAACCTTTTAGAGCAAATATAGCAGAAAACAGTATACCCTGTTTGTGCCTGGGAAATATAATAACACATAAAAGAATAAGGTAATATAGAAACATTGGGGAATGGCATCCCATAGAAAAATATGGGATATATTTTATTCTTCTGTAATCGTAAGTTAGAGATGCATATAAAGTGGTAGATCATAGAAATGTCTCTCTAAGCTATTGTCTGTGGAAGAGAGTATTTAAGGGTAAGTGTATATTGCTCAAGGGTAGAGTACTTCATTACTATGAGGCCCTGGGTTTGAACCCCAGTACTTAAAAAAGAAGAGGGAGAGGAAGAAGAAGAAGGGAGAGGGGTGGAGGAAGAAGAAGAAAAGGAAGAAGAGGAAGAGGAAGAAGAAGAAAAAGAGGAAGAGGAAGATTCAGACCCTTAAATTTATGGTTTAAAAACAGGTATTTTTATCACAACGTTTTTTCTATTTTGAATGCCCTTACACTCTCTATTTATGTGATGAATTACTTTTTATGCAATATTCAAATTAAAAGTCACATGTTTCAAAAAGTCTTCTTTGGAATCTCCTGTCCAAATTAAATACTTTCAAAAAAAAAAACAAAACAAATTAAATGCTTTCTTCTCTGTAGTTTTACAATACTTCGTTCAAACCTCTATGAAGAAGTAATTTTAATTTCTTCAACTAACAACATTCATTTGTTTATGTGATCACATCACTTTCATGTTTGTCTTCCTTCATATGAAAAAGTTTCCCTAAATGACATTTTGGAGTGCAGGGACTATATTCTTTTCAACTTTGTCTGTGTCATTTAGCACATTGGCTGGCATACTGTAAGTGTACTTTGATGAAAGTATGAAAATTGATTGGCATAGATGCCACAGATGTCTTAAGCAATTTCACTAATAATGGCTAGTACTTACGTGCTAGGCACTGTTCTTGTATTGTGGAAATGTACTAATTTCATCTTCCCAATCACTTTATGAGATAGGTATTTTTATCAGCCCCAGTATAGAATGAAGGGAAGTAAGGCAAAGGGAGATCATGTAATATGCCTCGAGTTCCACAAATAAATAAATGATAAGGCTGGGTTTCACACTCAAGTCTGGCTCTTAACCACTGCTTAGCATTGACATGAATTCATCATAATATATATTTCCTGTATTAAATAACTTAAGGGTGGATGGTAGCAGGAAACCTAAGGATGTTCTATATGCTTAGATAAAATAATTTAATTGCAAATATAGGAGGAAAAATACTTGTTTTATGTTTATATGCTTAATGTTTGTATTAATAGCAAAAATATATGTGTCCCGGAAGTAACAGTAGAATATCAGTATTGTATATTAATTTTAAGAATCGAGGAGCAAAGTGTGATGGTACACTCCTGCAATCTCAGTGCTAATGAGGTGGAGGCAGGAGGATTGCCATGATTTCAAGGCCAACCTGGGCTACATAGGGAGACCCTATCTCAAAAAAACAACAGAACAAAAGAAAAAAAAGAAAAAAATTGAGGTGAGTTGGGTGTGGTGCACACTCCTATAATCCCAGAATTTGGGAGCCCAGGTAGGAGGATCACTGCAAGTTGGAGGCCACCCTGGGCTCCATAGGGAGTTCAAGTCTAGTCTGAACTACGTAACAAGATCCTGGCTCAAAACAAACAAAAAACTGAGGTGACTCTGGAAACCAGGCTTCACCTCCCTTTCATAGACATAATTACAAACATCAATAAGCTTTTCACTGTTGTTGTCCACTAAAGCTATATTCCTTTTTTCCAAAGAAATTTATAATTTACTGAAATAGTCCTGTACAAACAATATATACCATATTTATTTGAAAGAATCAATTCCTTTCAAATGCAAGAACTGTATAAAAGCCGGGCGTGGTGGCGCAAGCCTTTAATCCCAGCACTCGGGAGGCTGAGGTAGGCGGAGCGTTGTGAGTTCGAGGCCGGCTTGGGCTACAACGCGAGCGCAAGGCCGGCCTGAGCTACATAGTGCGACCTTGCCTCAAAAAACCAGGGCTGGGAGTTTGGCTCAGTGCCTTAAGCGCCTACCCTGGCAGGCGCGAGGTTGTGAGTTCAATTCCCGGTGCCGCAAAAAAAACAAAAAAAAAACAAAACACAAAACAGTGGTCACATTACATATCTGCAGATGTAAGCATTGGAAATAATATACTATATTTTTAGTCTTATGACTAGATGTTTTCACTGAAACACAGCATTAGTACTTAAGACAAGAAGATACAGTTGGAACAGAATAAAACATTGTGTTCATGCTTTGGGGGGTTGAACTGGTGACATACCCCATTCTAAAATGTACTGCCTTTCACTGCTTTTATGACAGTACATTTAGGCAGAAGTGCTTCTATTTAGCCACCAAAAAGAAACACATTCTTGTTCCTTAGTATGACTTCTCACTCTTTAACGTTTTCTGTTTCTTATACAATGACATAGCTGCATCACAACAGATGTTCTCTGGTTTTACTTAACACTGGCAGACCAAATTGAGACAGCTCAGTATTTAGAGACGCAAGTAGTGGAGTACCAAAATTTTGTCTATGCCAAAGGGATAGAGCATTCTTGGTAATTTTAAGCATGACAAACTAGGTGCTTTATTCAGAAACTTTTGTTTGCTTGCTTTAAAGGGAAAAACCCTGATGATATTTTTCTTCACTTTTCCTTCCTTTTCTGTTTTTCTTTTAGTAGGAAACACCTCAGTAATCCCCACCAGAGAAAATATTTTTCAACAGTAACAGTATGTTCATATAGGGGAAAAAGGATTTTTTAAAAGCATATGTTATGATCATCAAAAATATAAAAGTAAATTTACAAAAAACCTAGAAGACCAAGGATAAGCAGTCTGGTATTTCCTTCACTGTCCAGCACTATCATGATTTCTAGCAAAAGCAAAAAGTTCATAAAACTCAAATAGCTTCAAATATGTTCAGGATAACTTATAATTACTGTCATTGCTTCTTTGAGAGATACCTTTCCCAGTATTTGTTATTTAGCTCCAAAAATCATCTAATTTTGCTATTTCTTTGAGGCAATGAGTTAATTTTAAAAATTCTTTGTCTTAATAAGGTGTGCTTTCACGAAAGGCCTTATCTTTAGCCCATTATATGGGTTCATTAGGAAATTTCTTGCTATGTCATCAAACATAATGATGTTTTTCTTGTTGTAAAACACAGAAAACTTTCCCCATATGACACCAAGAGGCTTTATGTCTTTAATCCTCTCCTTGGGGTATGTATTGTTGTCATAGCAGCACTGTCTAACATGAAGGTAATTTTAAAATTTGCACTTGTACTCACTCCCAGCTCCTTCATTTTAATTTCAGTTTGTTGCAGACCAAACAACAGTGTCATAATCTTCACTTGAAGATGTTAGAAATTCATGAAGATATGCCTATATTGATTCCATCTGGCTCTGTACCAGACCTGTGGTCAACAATGCAGATTCAACATCTAGTATCACAGCCTTTTTCCTTCTTTGGGAGGACTGACTATTTCCATTTTGTACTTTTTTACTCTTTGAGAAGTTTTCAGTAGGTTTACTTCACCTTGAGTCCAAGTAAGTTTCAGCGTTCTGGCAGCACTCCAGTAAGGGTCTTAAGAAACTGAGATCTAGAACAGTATCATCCTCTGAAAGTGTTGTCACTGAATATACCTGCCCACTCCATTTTACAGTGATAGGAAGAGCTATTCTTGAAGCATAGGAAAAGGTAGCTTTCTTTTAAAAAACAAAAACTGGGGCATGGCGAAACCAGCTGTAGCCTTTTTTATTTGTTTGTTTTTTTGAGGCAGTACTTTGCTATGTAGTTCAAGCTGACCTAGGCTGACCTAGAACTTGTGTTAGTCCTCCTGCCTCTGTCTGAGCACTGGGATTACAAGCATGCACTATGATCACCCCTGGTTAGTATGTTCTTAGAGCACTTTTATTTCAATATTTCCTAGAAGAATTTTGAAAAGCTATGATCCCTTTAGCACATTTTTAATTAATATCATAATGTTAAATAATTGCAAATAATCTAATTTTTGATATATTGCAAAATACAGACATTTAAAAATAATGTATCCTATAATGAAATACATGTCATGGAATCACATTTTATTTGACCATAAGATTCTAAGTGTTACGATGTTCTTTAATCATATTTTTGTCAAATCTTTAGAGTTCCATACTTAAGTCTTTGAACTTTGAAATATGTCCTTCATATAACCTAATTAAGTGAATGTCTTCCTTGTCAATACTGTCAGTGAACTTTTACTTTCTGACAAGGAAATCTGACTTCATTTTTTAATTCAAATAGGCATACTAACATGCATCTCCATAACAACTATCCCTCTTTTGAATTCACATTCTAAGATAGAAAAGTAGGTAAGTTTTGGAGCTTGTGAGAGCTCAACACTTGGCCAAAATAAGGTTCCACTGTTTTTTGTTTTTTGTTTTTTTTCCCTAATGCTCCCTTTGCCTTGCTGAGAAGTAATGCTTTTTTTAAATAGTAATTGGGGAGAGGTACCAATGGAACTAATAAAAATTATTGTAATTTCTTCTTCACTCTATAATGTACTTGAATCCAGTAAGTAAAAGGAAGGACTCCTGTTATAGGGTGGCTCAATTTAAAGTAGCTACCCCTGAATCTAAAGTGCACTAGCATCTGGAAATTTTTACATTCTAGCCAGGCAGTGCACCTCAGAAAGATTTAAAATGTCCAAGAAGTAGCTTTTCTTTTGAAAAAATAGGAGAAGGGAAAATATCTCTCAGGTTAAGGGTTGTACAGAATTATGGTTTGGTAGGAAAGGAAAACAGCATGATGAAAAGACTAATAAGAACATCTTCAGGTAAATAAGTTATAAGAAAGTCGTGTAAAGTTGAGGCTTTAGAAATTCTTTTAGAACCATACATGGAGGGGCCAGGGATTTAGCTCAGCAGCATAAGTGTCTGCCTGGCAGGGGCGAGGTCATGAGTTTGATCCCTGGTACCAAAAAAAAAAAAAAAAAAAAAAAAA
>RJWM01027079.1:0-27286 GCA_004363535.1 Dasyprocta punctata | reverse complement strand
TCCCAGATTTAAAGGCTAAAATATTATCAGATTTTCTTCAATGGTCAAGACAGCCTAAGAAAATTAACTTTTATGTAAACTCTCCTGAGTTTAAAATACTGTAAACTGATTTACAGTTTTTAAAGATACTGTCACTTTAAAGTAAACAAAAAAATATTTCCATTGAGTCATATTAGAACTGTGGACCACTTGTGTATGACTTCTTCAAAGGAAACAGTCTCGTTAAATGAAAAAGCAGTGAAAATTGTGACTAATTGCAAATCAATGTACTACTTAGTTCATGGGTTTATTGATGGTATTAAGTGGCTATAAGGTACTTGGCAAAATGCCTGCTGTTATTGTTATAAATTGGTGATGAAATTCAAGTGCCAAGCCAGATGTGGTTCCATGTGTTTATAATCACAGCATTCAGGAGGCTGAGCCAGGAAGGTCATGAGTTTGAGGATGACCTAAGCCACATGGGGAGCTCAAGCCCAGCATAGCCCACACACAGACAGATCCTATCTCAAAGACTAAGCAAAATTCATGTGCCAAAGAGAAGTAATCAGAGGATGGAGTTAGAGACTGTGCAGGGGGCAGACAGAGAAACTCCCCCAGAGGTGGTGATAGCTGAGCACTGTTTTCCATTAAAGCTCTATTGAGACAGAATTTTATATACAGTACAATCTGCTCGTTAAAGTGTGCACTTTAACAGATTCTTGTATATTCATAGAGTTGTGCCAGCATCACCAGAGTCAATTTTAGAACATTTTCATCAACATAAAAAGTAACACTGTGTCCACTGAGACATCTCCCATTTCTCTCCAGCCTTGTAGTCCTAGCCCACCACTAATGTACCATCACTATAGAGCTGTCTAGTCTGCCACTTAGTGTAAGCAGAATCGCACAATCTGAGGTACCTCATGATTACCTTCTTTCACTTATTGTAAGGTTTTCAAGAGTCATGAAGGTTGTGGAATATATGTAAGCACTTTATTATTTTTTATTACCAAATAATGTTCCATTATATAGGTGTACTGTGTTTTATTTGTCTATCAGTTGTCGGATAGTTCCCATTTTTGGACTACTGTGAATAACGCTGCTGTGAACATTAAGTACAAATGTTTGTGTGAACATACTTTCATCTCCTTTGGGTATGTACCTAGGAGTGGAATAGATGGGCTAAGTGTTGTTATGAACGATGAATAGAACTTTTAGGCTGAAGAGACAGTGAGAAGAGACAGAACAGGTGAAAAGTGAGAATATATTTTGTACTTTGAGCAAAACTGTGGGAGTATGAAATAAAAATGCATATACAGGAAGCTCAAAGTGGTTCTGTATGGAAAAAGTGGTAAGAAATAAGGCTAAAGGAGAAAGTCAAGTTGAGACCAGGGAGGAACTCATTGGCCCATACTTTCTTCTGTAGGTTCTAGAAGATCACAAATGACATAATATGCTACAGAGGCAAGAAGACTCTGGAGGTAATGGGAAGATGGATTTGGTTTCACAGCTGGGACCCTACCAGGAAGGCGACTCTGGCCCAACTTCTTGCTACTTTTTAGAGAATGCTGCTTTTCAGAGCTATGCATGTTAAACTTTTGGACAAGCTTCTTGCAACCAAAACAGTGCCTGGATTTGTGGTATGGTTATATTTATAACATAGTTAAAGGAATTTTAAAACAAGACATTTTGAAAAGACATCACAAAAGTAAGCAAGCCTTTTTTATGTTGGTACAAAATATTGTTAGATTAAATTTTTGCAAGTGAGTCAGTTTGCTTAAATTCTTTCTCTTCTCTCCTTCCTTCCTTCCTTCCTTTCCTCTTTCCCCTCCCTCCCTCTCTCCCTCCTTTCCTCCCTCTCTCTTGCCTTACTCTGTTCCTCCCTTCTTTTCTCCTTCCTTCCCTCCTTTACTTCCTCCTTTCAGAAATATTCATTTTAACCAATAAAATGTATACCGGAATTTGTACTGAAATGGAGAAGATGACACATGACTTCAACTTGAGTCTTCTGAAATTAAAATTCCTTCTGGCTGTAATTCTTACAGCGGAGGATTCCTAGTGTGCTCCTTACATACACCAAGTTGAAGGACAAGAACCTGAACTAAGATGCTGTCATCCAGTTGAATAGTTTGTGTGTCTCTATGATATGTGAATCATTGCACATTATTATGAACGCTACTGTGCATTTCCTCTCCCAGAGCTGCAACGTTTGGGCTACAATTCTCTTCTGTTTTTTATTAACTATATTTTCTAGTCCTTTTCAGTCATGGACCTTCAAAAGTAGTATTTCTCTGTGCTGACTCCAAATGGAATTTAAGACTGATTAGTAAAACAGCTTGTGGTTGCTTTTAAATTTTCTTGCTTACTTGTTAAACAGCAAAAGGGGAGCAGTGTAAAAGGATTTGGTAAAGTTTTATAAAGCTTTATTGTTTTTACTTTCTAGCATTTAATTCTTTGCATTTGCTTCCTTTCTTCTGAAATAAAATATAAGTTGGAAAAACTCAAAGTGCCATCAACATACATTTGATCTACGAATAGTATCTGTGTGTCAGATACCATGACAGGCTTGGAGGACAAGATGACCAAGATAAAAAAGAAGAGGAATCTGCCCAAATGAGTGCAGTGAGACAGGCAGGACAGGAGGGCCTAGGAGGGGTACCATTGCTGCGCACAGGGATGTGGCAGTGGTGGGGTGTTTGGGGACCATGTTTTTATGGCTGACTTAATAAGGTTGGGAAGAAAATATGTCTGATTGAATGTTTGGGAGCCCTGATCTGAACAAATTAAATGGGTAGTACAGTGCAGTGGCTAAGTGTGTCTGGATTCAAATTTTGCACATATGGTTTACCCATTTGTGGGATTTTAGTTAAATTCAGTTGAACCCCAGAATTTGCTTCTCTGAAGCATGAATCTATTCTATGGTCAGCAGAGAGGATTAAAGGAGGTGAGATATGTAAGCATTTAGAACAGCCTGGTTTGTATAGAGTAACTTCTCAATAATGCATATTCCTTCTTCCTTTTTTTCCTTTCTTTCTTCCTTCCTTCCTTTTCTTCCTTCCTTCCTTCATTTTTGAAAAAAGTCTCACTATGTATCCCAGGCTAGCCCTTAATTTGAGATCCTCTTGCCCTACCCTCTTGAGTGCTGGGATTGCAAGCCTGACAATGAGTATTTTTTGAATGAAAATATTCTTAGAAACTAAAGTCCAAATATGAATTCTGAATTAGGAAGACTGAAGCAGACCGAGAGATTGAGAGAATCATGCAACTTCTCCAAAACCCTTTTGACCACAGATTTTTTTTCAAGTAGAGTATCTCAAAGGCCTAGATTTGGAAAAACAGACTTTGAAAACCTTAGAGTGGTCAGAGATAAAGAAGGTTGCAATTAGACTAACTTTATAAGTTTAAAGTGATTTTATCAAATAAAAATGAGACACAAAGCAAAAAAATGCAAGCACCGTGGAAGATCTATTTGTTCTGGCAGGAGAGGGAGGCTGACTTATGATGGATAAGGAAAAAGCCAAAATGATCACAGTGGACAAGGGGGCTTCTTTACTTTCAATTCATTAGACCATCATGTCTTTCCATTCAGAAGTCTTCTCATTCACATTTTCCATCATGTGTGAGGTACGTGTAAGGGTTGTAGGCACATCTTTTAAGTTCAGTTAAGGGAGGAGTTGAGTTGGGAATCACTGAATTTGAAGTTTAATGGATATATTTGTGTGGTTCATAGTTTCTTTGATGGTTCAAGCTTTGGTCATGTTCTGTGTCATTCTTGATGTCTAGGAATACTATCACTGCTTGTGATGACTGCTCTGGTGCTGTGACAAGAGGACATGGCAGCACACTGGCCAATGTTGTCACCAATTTAGAGTACTTAAGATTAGTCCCCAAACCAAAAATGTTTTAAAATCTTCTAGCTTATAGGTAGAAGAAATCTGAGAGACCTGAAATTTGTCAATAATCATAAAAATACATGGAAAATGATGGGCTGCAAATTGTAAAACTGAAAAAAAGTACTTCATTTTATTTATTTGGCAGCACTGGAGATTGAATCCAGGTCTTTTGTACTGAGTTACATCCTCAGCCATTTTTGATTCTTTATTTTGAGTCATGAGCTCACTAAGTTGCACCAGCTAGGTTTGAACTTGCAATTCTCCTGCCTCAGGTTTCCAGAGTGTGGGGTTTATAGGAATGTGCCATCACATACAGCTGGAAAAGTACACTTTAAAATTATCAGTAACTCAAAGATGGAGAAACAAATAAAACTGATTAACTGTGGTAGAGGAAGTTCTAAATTGTTTCTCTATTCCTCTTTAAAAATTATATTTTGAAGTCATTGTTGTATAAAGAAATGATTGAAGAGTATTCAGCCAAAAAAGATAAGGAAACAAAATTCCATTATGGAGATAGGCCAACCAGGCTTTGTGGTGATTTGTGCTATTTACTATATTTTAAGGTTTTTTTTTTTTGTAATTGATTCCTTTTCTCAATTTAAATATTTTCTTTTTATATCAGTTTTATGTTTGTAGTTTCTAGTGTTTTCTTGGAGGGGTTCCCAACCACAAAAAGGGCTCCCTGAACAGAAAAAGCTTTAGAACTCACAAAACTTCAACTGACCTTGCGAATGACCTCTCTCATCTCACCTGCTGAGAATCACTTGGGCAGGTTCCATCCCTGGTTCTGGAAAGGTCAGGTAATTCTAGGTGGACAGAGAAGGGCATTCAGCTGATTGTGAGAAGGCAGTGCTGGGCACAGAGCCCAGTGCCAGTTGCAGAGACTCAGTTCTCCATTAAGTGAGTCCCTGACATATGAAGGGAGATATGAATCACTGCACTAAACTGTTGAAAGAAATATAATCTGTCCTTCTTACGAGACAAACCTATCTTCCCTAATGACAAAAATAGAACTATATTTAAAGCTCTGATTTTTATGTGATTGAAAATTGTCAAATACAATAGTCAAAGGCAAACAAATTACATTTTTATAAGCCTGAGTGGGCATTATAATAAACTGATGGTGAGTAATTATATAAGCAATAAAAGAAACACAGACATACCTATGTAAAGTAATAAATTACCATGTAATTGTTCCATAAAGTGTATTTTTTCCTTTTTTTAGTTAAGCAAAAATCATCAGGTTTTTATCATCATATTTTTATCATCAGGTTTCATATAACCTATATTGTATTGACCATAATGATCCAATGGATCAAAAATTACAATTGAATATATTTTCATCAAAAACATAAATTTAAGATGAATGTAAAGTTAAAAAATTAATGTTTTACCAAATCTACCGGAAGACAAGGTAGGTAGGAATCTTGATGACACAGGGATAGGTAGAGTGCTCATGAAAAAACCCCAAACTACATGGGAAGTACTTCAAAGAATCAACAACTGGGATCTCATCTTATTAAAAAGCTTTTGCACATCAAAAGAAATTACCAACAGAGTGAAGAGACAGCCCACATAGTGGGACAAAATTTTAGCCAATAGTTCCTCAGACAAAGGACTTATATCTAGAACACATACAGAATTGAAAAAAATCAGGCCCCTGAAATTCAAAGACCCAATCCAAAAATGGGCATCTGAGATAAGTACACAGTTCTCAGATGAAGAAATACAAATGCAAATAATTATATGAAAAAATGTTCAATATCACTGGTCATTTGAGAAATGCAAATTAAAACAACACTGAGATTTCACCTCACTCTGGAAAGAGTGGCTATCATCAAGAAATCCATCAATAACAAGTGCTGGTGGGGCTGTGGGGGAAAAAGGAACCTTTTGTTGTTGTTGGGAGTGTAGATTGGTGTAACCACTGTGGAAATCAATACGGAGGTTCCTCAAAAAACTAGTATGGGATGTCCTGTTCAATCCAGGTATTCCCATTCTGGGTATTTTCCCAGAAGAATAATTCAAAACATCATATCACAGCAATTCATGTGCACCCATGTTTATAACAGCACAATTTGTAATAGCTGAATCTTGGAAACAACCCAAATGCCCATAAACTGAGGAGTGGATAAAAAAGACGTGGTATTTTTATACAATGGAGTATGTAAAGTTATAACAAAGGATAAACTTGAGGCTTTTATAGGTAAATGGATGCAATTTGAGAACAGAATCATAAGTGAAATAAATCAGACTCGTAAGTGTAAACATTGTATTGTCTCCCTAGTATAAAAAATTGAAAGGGTAAATAAGATCCAAAATGTACAGTAGCTATTGTGAAAGTGAAAGAGGAAGAAAGTGCTCAAAAGGAATGAACAACTGGGATGAGGGAAAGGAGAAAAGAAAAAAGGGAAAAGATTTTATATATGTATACATATATACATGATAGATAATTATGCTATTAATCTGTTCAACAGAAAGAACAGTTTGTGCTTTTGTTTGATCATTTTTTCATGCCTTTATCTTGTAATCTGAGCACCTACTTTGAAGATAATACACAATATATTAACCATTGTTAATCTCCTATTATTTTGTTTTGAAATTCTGTATCATTGTTTTTATTCTTTATTTGTTTTAAAATTTAAAAAATTAATTTTTTGTACTACTTTGCCCCAGGGCTTTAAAGTTTATTAAAATAAAATGTGAAATATATATATTTTGATTAATACCAACATTTAAATCAAAGGTATATAAACCTAGATTAAATTTTAGATTAATTTTAGAATTTAAATTCAATCTTGTTAAATTTTAAAAAACCGTTTACAATTCCAGTGTTTAAGCTTCTTCTAGTTGCTACTGTATAAAATCAGAATCACAATTCATGTGTATGACAATGTAAAGCTATGTGTAAAAGCTTAAGTGTAACAGAATTCTTTAATGCAGAATTACAAAATTATAAAACGTTTCTCAGCTACAATGTGTAAATACTGCAAATGCTTCTCTAATTGCTGACTTGCTCTCTAGCTACAAATTGGAGCATAAAATGCCAAAAAAAAAAAAAAAAAGTTCTGGATACGCTGGGAATTAATATTTCATTTGCAAGATTCTTTTGCATGCATACTAACAGGAAAGATTTGACACACGAATTAATTTATCTTTCTTTGTACCTAGATTCTTCCTCTCTCAAAACCTCCCCACACTTTCAGACAGTGTTCATCTTTGATACTGTCATTAAGATAACCCATAACACTTCCTGGGGACTCAAAAGCACTTAATTTGAAGACAGAACAAGAGAAGGAAAAAACAAGTTTCCTGAAGATGAAGAGTTGCTGTTTACAATATTTAGATATTTAGGATGCTCTTTATTGAAGAAAATATATTATGCGTGAATGTATAGTATTTATTTATCTACATCTATATGTATACCTATGTATGGGGTGTGTGTGTGTGTGTGTATGTGTGTATAGTGTTCTACACCATGGAGTGCAGGAGAGAAAGAATTTGCTGTAGGACCGCCATTTTGTTGCTACCCAGAATTCCCGGGGTTTAGACTCCTGGGCGACGTTTCCTTTTCAGAGTTGGGGAAAGGGGTCATGACGCGATGTGAGAAGCTGTTCTTTCCCCTCATTCTGGTTCTTCCAAAGGTATTTTCTGCTGTCTCACTATTTGTCTAATTTCTTTCATGACTAAAATATTTTAAAAGTCTCTGATTTCTACTAACTTCAGATTTCTACCCTAGGCAGAGAGAAGGCAGGAATCTCTGAGTGAGGGTAGGAATCCCTGAGTGAGGGAATTGTAAGAGTTTGGCTATCTGCTTAAAAATGGAAGGAAAAAAATTCTAGAAAAAGAGAAATTAATATCGAAATAAATTACTCTGCCACCAGTGGAATGGCTACTTGCTTTCCAAGTGGGAACGTAAATTTGAACTGTGACCCTCAGCTCTGGAGTCACACTGGCCATTCTCGAAACCAGGTTAGAGAACTGGAACCGGATGCTAGAGATGACACCAAGTTCCTTCCAGGAGTGAGATAGCTGATAAGGGGTCGGGTGTGGCTTGGACCCAGAGCTTTCTCTCAAAATGTAGACAGATAGTCGCCTGCCAGAACCAGTATTCTTTTTTTTCCGGTGGCGTGAGGGATCAAACTCACAACCGCGCGCCTGCCAGGCAGGCGCTTAAGCCACTGAGCCAAACTCCCAGCCCTAGTTTCTTGTGGCAGGGTCGCACTATGTAGCTCAGGTGGCCTTGCGATCTCGTTGTAGCCCAAACTGGCATCGAACTCACAACTCCCCTCCTACCTCAGCCTCCCGAGTGCTGGGGTTAAAGACGTGCACCACCACGCCCGCCGGCTTCTACTAGTATTGTTAAATAGGGCAGTGACTTAACTAGCCAGGTTGCATTTTAGTGAGATTAGCATGGAAAGAGGGACTGTTTTGCATAAGACTGAGCAGGCATAATTACAATATGGGTTAGAAGAGTGGTTAAAAAAAATTAGGCCCAAAGGAAAAACATATCAAAAGTAAATTGTAATTTTATGTTGTGAACTAATTGGAAGCTTAAAATGGCAATTGAAATTCTTTATGGGCCTCAGGGAGATGAGGCAGCCTTCTTCAGGATGTTTGAACTTAATTACCAGGTGCAGCAAGAGCAGAATGGATTTTGTAAAATTACTTAAAATAATGATGTTGGGCACCAGAAATAGTTGTATTTATCTAAGGACCTTAGCGCACCTTTCAAGTTGAAAGATAATTTGTATTACTGAAAATTTGATAGACTTTTAATGCATCTACATATGAGTGTGAGTAATATTTGAGAAATGTGCTCTGAACCCTGTCAAGAATTCATTTCAGTGTAAAAGTGTATATAGATACTTCCTCAGTGGTATACTGGCATATTGGCAGAAAACTGTTATATTCTTTATTTTTAAAAGCTAAAAGTAACTTAAAAACATTACCAAGTTTTAGAGGGATAGAAAAAAGTCATATAGACTCAGGCTACTACAAGAATTCTTCTTTTTGTACTCCTTTGTGGGCATATGGTTTTCATATTGTCTTAGTGTGGTATCATGTTTTTTTTTCCTCATTATAAGAACATTTTCCTAGCTTGTTCTATAATCTCACATTTTAATTTAAAAACTTGATAGCTGCATAATGTTCCTTTTTAAGATGTGTCAAAATTTACTTAACCATAGTTAACATTTAGACTGTTTCCATTTTTTTGATATTAAAAATTAAAATGTAATGAATGCATTCACGTGGAAAGTACATTTTCTTCATCTGTTGGCCCCAAGATTTGAATAACTCCTGAGATGTGTGATTAGAAGGTAAAGAAGGATGCGGTGTTTTCTCAGCTCTAGGTATATTTTATTAAATTTATTTACAACAGTGTTATTTCAATGAAATAAAATCTACAGTATATTAGTGTTAGGTTTTCCAGTGCAATAAAGAGGCAAAAATAAAGAAAAAGAGGCCTTTATTGAAGACGTGGAGAGGAGTGCACAACTTTTGGGGCTGGGCTCTTGCCCTGGCCAGATAGGAAGGGGGCTGAAGGTTATATGACCTCTGGCCAGAGGGGGAGCTTGGGGTGGGCATTGTTGATGCTTGAGGAACTGACTGGAATTTTCTTCTGGCATACAGGAAAGGAAAGAGGAAGTTGTAATCAGGGCTGAGGGAAGAAGGAGGAGGAAGTGGTCATCAGGAAAATAAACTGTGGTTTTTGTTTTGGTCTTTGGCCATGTTAGAACACTGCCATAATATTCAGTGATTTATACTAGGGCAGAAACCTTTCAATTAGACTAAAGGATTTATTATTTATTCATTGTGCTTCTCTCCCTTTCTTTCTCCTCTTTTCTCTCTCTTTACAATCTGCTGAGATTGAGTGGTTGTTGAGGGGATTTCAGTTGGGACTGTGTGATAATGTGGAAGTGTGTCTGTTTGGTGGTGCCTATCTATAGTAAGACAATTAATTGGCAGAGTAATACCTGAGTTCTTTGTTCCTACATAATTTTTTTCCTAGAGAGTGGAGTCTCAACCTTGTGTGGGGCACATTTCTAATCTCATGCATCTCCAGCCAGACTACTGCAGTTCTTCCTAGGTTCAGGCAACTGGTTCTTCATAATGGAGAGTCTTATTCTTTGGTGTTTTCCTGTACCTTGGGGGAGTTTGACATTAATTACTTCTGCTTCCTCTATTTTGGCCTCCAGATCATTCCCAAATTTTCTGAGACGACTATGACATACTCAAAAACAGAAGGGCAACAGATAACAGCATGTCATCTGATAATATGATTCCTAACGGCTGCTTCAGGGGCTAAGTAAAACAGAATCACTGGGGTTGGGGAATAAAATACTGACTCTAGGCTTCATCCATGGAGATTCTGATTCTGAGTGCCTAGAACTAAACTCAGAAATGTTGGTTCAGGGGCCAGGAATTTAGGAACTGCAGTTTGCTTACTTCTGCTTTCTGTTTAGCATCTTTTAGTGACAGAAGTCATTTGTCCCACTTCATTCAGAAATGTCTGAATTTCTAGAAGTCTAGATTTAGAGTTCAAATCCTAGAGATGAGAATCCCTAGGTGGCAATGTGGTATAATGGTTTATACTGAAAATTTGAGCTTGAGCAATGGGCTGACATTGGGCTTAACCTTCTTTGGGTCCTAAAAGTAATGAGAGCTACTTCTAAAATTTGTGAGCATTACAAAAATATTTACCTGTGCAGCATTATGTTAGCCCTTGGCATATAGTAATCTTTTAATTTTGCCGTCACTACCATGACTATTATTTCCTTCTCACTTAAGATTTAAATTCCAGTTTTCTGCCTGAAGAACTACCTCCTTCTGGGAGACTGACAATGTACATGATACTTCAAATACCAACCCTTGCCCTCGACAAGTTACACTGACTTCTTATGCCACCAGCTAGAGAGTGTTCCTAGTCATATGTAAGATGGGGTTCAGATACGGGTTGGTGCTTTAGCTGCTTCTCTATTGCTGCCAGCTGTCGTTGTTGCCTGTCTGTCTTCTTCACGGTCCTCTAAATAGGAGGGTCTCTGTACTGGCCACTAAGATGTTACAAATTGTTATGGTTTGTATTTAGATGACAACCCTCCCACCCCAAGCCGCATATACTCCTAAGTGGGGCTTTTCGGAGGTGGGTGGATCTAGGTTGTGTGATACTGAGATTCAGGGAATGTGATAACTAAATGGGTTCATCATAGTTTTGTGTGTGGATAATGGAAGCCCCTCCTTGGGTGTGCATGGCACCAGTCAATACACTTAGATGGACTATAAAGAGAGAGAGGAAAGGCAGGCTTGCAGCTACTGCTTGCTGCATGCTGCTTTCTGTCTGTCTTGCCATGTACTGTTTCTCCTCTGCGAGGCCCCTCTGCCATCCTGCCCTGCCTTGGAGCCAGCTGACTGTGGACTGAAACATCTACAAACTGTAAGCCAAAATAAACCTTTTCTTCTCTAATTTTAGGTGCCAGGTATTTTGTCTCAGCAACAAGAGAAAGTAACCAAGATATAAACCAATTGAAGGGGGTTTTTTGCTCAATTTTTACAAAAATCACACATTACCAAAGTGTAGCTATTCTAGTGCTAATAACCCTGAGCTTCAAATGCCAGTGGCATTAGGTGTTAGCAGCCATCCTCATCCCTCAGAGCAAGCAGCCATGTGGAAGCCTCAGAAACTCTTCCAGACACTGGAGATGGCAATTCTCAGCTTGATCTTCATTGCTCCCTGATGCTAGCTGATGCCTTCAGGGTTACCAGCCCTAACTGCTGGCTACTTTTGGTGGCAGCAGCTTTTGGTTCGTAATCTCTTAGTTTATCCACTTGGTATGCTCTATGAGAGACAGAAATCATGAATAGGCAAAAATATGTTATTTGATAGAGACTTTATTAGGACTTATGCTGCAACATAAGGGGAACAGTTCATGGACTGACCCTCTAAGGGTATGGGGAGTGCTGGTGGGCTTACACAAGCACTGAGTCAGGCTTTCTGTTTGATCATGGGTAGGAGAGAGACTCCCAGCAGACCTGATGGAGGAAGGTCGTCTGGGTTAAGTCCACATCCAAGGTTACTGCAGCTAAAGCAAATCTCTCTTAGAGCAGCCTGAGGTATCTGATGTAGCTGAGCTGGATTCAAGGTATTTCAGGCAGCAATGGAAGAAAAATAAAAAGTTCTTTTTGGGGAGTTTGGTCCTTTCTTACCTGTTCCACTTACCCTCTATCCAAAAATATATGAACTTACCCTAAAGCAGCAGTAAGGATCCTGTCACAGAACTTATTAGGCCATGTGCTCTAGGTAGCTCAGTGGTGCAACAGTGGGGGGTTACTTCCACACACAGGCCTTGGTAGAGTCCTAAGTTAGTGTGCAAATGTGCAGTGAGGCCGGGCGTGGTGGCGCACACCTTTAATTCCAGCACTCGGGAGGCTGAGGTAGGAGGAGCGTTGTGAGTTTGAGGCTGGCTTGGGCTACAATGCAAGTGCAAGGCTGGCCTGAACTACATAGTACGACCCTGCCTCAAAAAAAACTAGGGCTGGGAGTTTGGCTCAGTGGCTTAAGCACCTGTCTGCCAGGCATGAGGTTGTGAGTTTGATTCCCAGTGCCACACACACACACACACACACAAAAGTGCAGTGAGGCCCTACGTGACTCAAAGCTCTGTGTGAACTGTGACCTTTTCCTCTGACATCCCATCTGCCCGATTAATAACCTTGGATTGCTGGCTTTTGACTTACATGAGAATCTATCCCACACTAAATCTGGATTCGTACCCAGAGCCTGCTCATGTGGCTGGAACTCACACCACCATATAAGATTCTTTAATCTTGCTCTCCAGGTGTCTTAGTTACTTTTTTCTCATTGCTGAGACAAAATACCAAACCCCAAAGTTAAAGGGGGAAGGATTTATTTAGCTCACAGTTGGTGGATGTTTTAGTTCACAGTGACTGGCTCCAAGGCAGGTTGGATGGCAGATAAGACTTGTGGAAGAGAAACAGTTCATGGCGGGCAGAAGGTAGAAAAGCAACAAGGGACAATCACAGCTCTTTCTATCCCTTATATTTTATCCAGGCTACTTAGGGTGGGTAGCACTCACACCCATAATCTTAGTGCCCTTGATTTTAGCATTGTAACATGATTCAGTTCCAGGGTCACACACTTTAGATCCAGCCACCTCTGAAAAAGCCCCACCTATGACTGCATGAGACTTTGGAAGGGGGAATATTAAACACAAGTCATAACATTAGGAAAGTTGGTCCTGTCCTTGCTGTCCCAGAACTAGTCCCAATCCTATTGGAAAAAATGTGGAAAAGGGGATGGGGAACTGCAGAGAATTGCTGGTGTCTCAGGAGATTTGAAGAACTGGGTATTACTACTGAAAATGTGATAGAAATGAAAAGTGTCATGAAAATACATTGCCATCATAACACAGAGGTGGCATAAGGTAAGATGTATATGTAAGTGACAGTTATTTTATGTTAGAGGACATGTGTTATTCAGTATGTTCTGAAATTATCTTCTAAGTGAAGAACTCTGGGAATCCTGCTGTTTGTGACTTGAAACTCTCTTTCCCTACTTGGCCCATCCATTTGTTACTCTCTGTACATTTATTTACCTGCCCCTTTATAAGACTGTGAGGACCTCCAGAATTCATCCTTACAGCCTTATCACCTGGTAGAATGCCTGGCTTTTAGCATCTGCTCAATAAATGTTTGCTACTTAAATGAAGTTTTAAGTAATTCATTTTTGTTAATCACATAATAAAGATATTAAAAACAATAAAAATTGAAACAAAAATTTGTCAATTTTGGTTTGAGGGGTGGCTAAATAAATTATGACTGAAACTATATATGAATTTTCATGATGTAGATAATAATGTTTTCGAAGAATGTTGAAGGACATAATATCAAAATCATCTGTTAAGTTAAAAAGCAGTGTATAAGAGTATGATGTAACCCTCATTTTAGTAAGCATGTTATGTGTCTTAGTGCATATAAACACTAGCACATAAAACATGATTATGTGTATAAAATAGATATGCAGATCTAAGTAAAGAAGGAAACAGACTCAAATGTTATTGATGATTTTGTCTGCTCAGTGAACTATTTTTTTGATAGAAGTGTCTATATTCATTTTACAAATTTTCTGCCTGGATTTTTATGTTTTGAAAAGAAATCAATAGATGAAATTAAAAACTAAAATGTAAGATAAAAAACTCCAAGGAAGTGTTTCAATGACTGTTCTCATTAAGGGTAAAAAGTGGAAACTGATCACTCATTTCTCCAAGGACCTTCGAACCATTAAGGAACCATTTATGGGCTCATCTCCCAAAAGCAGCTGCTGGGAAAATAACCCCACCTTCCCTACCATGACCTAGGCCAGTCTGGCTCTGTCCTCATGAGGAATGGCAACTGCTTGCAATTATTCTGGATTTTCCCTCTTATGACTTAAGGCACTGCAAAGACAAGAAGTCTACACACAGTCATACCCAAGTGGTGGCCTATCCTCTTTGTCCCACGATGGCAGACTCCTGGGTTATGGGTGACCAATCTCAGGGGCAGGACACAAAACAACACAGCCATGTGCTTGTATGGACTAGCTTCTCGGGTGTAGTTTAAAAGCCTTTCAAATGAATGATTTTTCATTTAAAAAGAAAAGAATTATTGTTAGGATTTTTCCATAAGAGCTGTTGACACTGACTAGGGCCACTTTGTGGAGAGGATAGGATTGCAGCATTGCCTATTTTAGAGGAAGTCATGGGATGAACTGAAGCCTCTGAAAGCAGAGCTGACTGAGGAGTGTGGGACAGGAGGTTAAATTTATACCGATCATCAGGTCATCCTGACCTGTTTGAGAAATGGAAGTTGAGACGGGGCTGACCATGAACCATGAGACAAATGCATAAAATAAATATGGTTTAGGCCAGTGCTTCTCTGAATTTAATATGTACATAAATCACTGGGGATCTTGTTCAGTGCATTCTGATTCAGCATATCTGTGTGGGGCCTAAGAGTGTTCGTTGTTAGTAAGCACCTAAGCCTGCTGGCCACACACCACACCAAGATGTGAGGGCCTAGGAGCCCTGAGGACTGAGACAAATGTAGTTTACTTTGAGACATATGGCTGACTGGGGAGAGGCTTCCTGGTGATAGGAGAAATCATTTGATCAAATGATGAGCCATCTACTTAAGGCTACTAATATTTGGGAAGCTGTGCAGCGCAGTGGAAAAAAGATCAGGAAGGTGAGTTACACCTACTTGACTAGATTCCCAGGGAGTTTGGTGTTTATCTTATAGAGGATGGGAGGCTTTGGAGGGCTTTTGATTTCCCTGGTCACCTCTTTCCTTAGCCTGCTGGAAAGGTGTCTCATTCATGCTTGAGACATGGCCAGCGCTTCAGTGGAGATGGCCCATTGCCACTTTCATGGCCAGGCTGATGGATACCTCCTGCCCAGAACCACTTGCCTAGAAAGGGAAAAAGGTTTGCAGGGCCAGACCTCTAGTTGCAGGGAGGGTCTACTCTGAACCCTCGGGGTATACTCTTGTCCCCATCCATGGTGAGATTGTCCTTCTGATCTATGTTATCAGTGCCTTACACCCTCAGTTCTCAACATCTCCTCCGTGAACCAGCAGTGTCTGTATTATCTTACTAGAAACACAATCTTTAACTCCATCTCAGATTTTCTAAATCAAATATGCACTTTAACAATAATCCAAAATGATGTTAAAATTTGAGAAACAATGCCTTATGTAACTCTCCCATGGCATTCTTCAGACCAAAGAAAAGACTCAATAAATTTAAAAAATGATTACAGACAGTGTTCTGAGAGCCTTGCAATTAAACATCGGACACATAGTTACACTCTTCTGTTGTCTAATCTCAGGGTCAGGACCACCATGCAGTGTCCAGGAGGATGCCCTGTCACATGGAGCACCACACTCACCTGGCCAGCTGGGAGGTGACTGGAGCCTTTAACTCAGGCTCAGAAGAAAGTGATCCCTTAAAGGGGAGATTTGCATGTGATGTGGTACTCTTTCTGGAGTACTCCTCTTTAAGCATTTTAGACAACTTGCTGGATTCTAACAGTGACTGCATTCCAGAAATGAGGTTAGAAGTTTACTTCCATCCTTCTCTAATCACTCTTTGGATTTGAGAGGGAAGGAAAAAATGGCCCATTTAAATTTCTTTCCATGGGATGGGAATATAGCACTGTGGTAGAGTGCTTGCCTGGTACATATAAACTCTGGGCTCAATTCATAGTACAGAAATGGGGAAGAAAACTCAGATCAAGTGAACAGAGAGTTTCTGGAGGAAATTAATACATACAATGTACCCACAACCACTCTATGCTACCTATTATTGTAGTTCTGTCTCGAGTCATACTTAACTTGCCCTTCATTCAGAAAGGACTGAACAGCTCTGCTACTCAGGAGGGCCAGAACCAAGCTGGGGGATTCTAGGGATGACTCAGAAATCTAGTAGGGGATTAGCAGTTCTTGGATGAAGAGAAATTAAAGACTGTATTAGTTTCCTATTGCCACAGTAACATATTACTGCAATTTAGTGGTGTAATACAGCACAAATTTATGATGTTCTAATTCTGGAGGACAGAAGTCTAAAGCGGGTTTACTAGGTTAAAGTTAAGGTGTCAGAGAGCTGAGTTTCATATGGAGGGAGGGTCTAGGGTGGTGGCGGCGAACCAATGTCACATGTGCCTCAGCAGGCTGTTTGTATCATTGAAAGCTCTAAGAGGTTTGCCCTAACTGCACGAGGGAATTGTTTGCATTTCTCCACTTCTGTGGATTGCTTGTATTTCTTGATATTTGTCCCCTCCCTCAAGCTTCAAAGCCAGGAACCTAACATCTGCAAATGTATATTGCAACACTCTGATTTCTGCTTCAGTCTCATCTTCCTCTGACTCACACGTGGACCCACATAGCTAATCCAAGATCACTTCTGAACCTTGCCATCCTTAACTGAATCACATCTACACAATCTCCTTTCCCATGTAAGGTGATCTACACAGGTTCTGGGGATTAGGATGCAGATGCTTTTGGGAAAAGGGCATCACTGTGTCCACTACATGGGTCAAAGAGATCTAGTAGCAGCTTCCTCTGTCAAGTAAATGGAGAATTCCCCTTTCCCCATTTTTAATGGTGAGAAGAGGGATGGTAATAAGCTCTTGGTAATTGGAAAACACTATTACTATTAAACATCTATTGTTTAATAGTAATAGTGTCGGGGCTGTGGTCTGGGCTTCAATAGTTTTTGCCATTTAATTTGCACACTAACTCATTCCCAAGCGAGTAAGGAGAGGCTGGGAGAGAGAAGGTTACTGCTGAAGGAGTAGGGTTGGTGCTTGAATTTCAGTGTGTCTGGCTGCAAAGCCCATCCTCTTCCCACCACACTTTGCATTGCATTGAGACTGAAGAGAGCCCATGGGGGCATGTCCATTTTGAAAACTTGATGTCCTTAATGGAGTCTATTTTTACAAATATTTCTTGAATATTTCTTTGGCTTGGAGCTGGCCAGGGCACATCACAGCACTGACTTTTAAAGTCCCACTTACCCAATTAGGGGAGAGGAGGTTTCAGTTTGCTGTGGGGTGCTCTTGGTCTTTATCTCCTACTTTCCCAGAAGATGTGGCCCAGAGACCCAGTGTTCTGTACTTCCTGGCCTAGTCTGATGTCCAGCTCACGGTAAAATCCTTTCAGATAAGTAAATGAGAGCATTCCAAAATGCAAACCATCCCACAAAATCAATTCTACACCTCTGGCTGCAAAGCTTTTGGCATCAAGAATATTGGAAGAGGTCATGAAAAATGGAGATCACTCTAAATGACAGAGGAGACAAACACATGGGCTGGTGAAAGTGCTGTTTTGTTATCATAGCCTTTGGGAGTGGAACTTTCAAGAATAAACACATCTGGGAGACACTCCGTGATGGGATTATGGACAGGTCAGAAGACCCACACGTCAGTGTGTTGTAGGCCCTTTTGCACCGGCAGGGGGCAGTGCTGACTCTACAGAAACCATGCAGCGAGCAGGAAGCTCCCAAGAGAGAAAATTGGCTTATGAGAAAAATGAGAAAGAAATTTCTGTTTGACATAAGAAAGAGCTTTCTAGCCAGCAGAGTGCCTTACCATGGTCAGCCCAACATGGAGCACAGTGAGCTCTTCATCTCCAGGATTAAGGACAGACCACATAGAGATCTGTTACGAAGTCCACAGTTGGATTTTCTATGACAATCTTCAAGTTCCTAGCTTGGGGATTCTAAGACCCCATTTGCTTTAACCTCCACATTGGACTGGCTTGTTCCTTCTGTAGAAATCTCCCAATAAATTTCTGAGAGGCTCAGGTGCTTCACATATATTCTAATCAGTCTGCATGTGTTCTTTTGAATTACCTTGATTGTTGCTGTCACCTGTCTCCAAGTTGCTTGAGGACACTTTATGCCCATCATTGCTGCTGGTGGCTTCACAATAATGTGGCTGGTTGTGCCAAATGCTTTATTTTGCAAATACATTGTATTTCCAAATCATGGGAAGAAGGCAGTAGGATCCTGGTAAATGTTTAATAATGAGCTCTTCAGAAAAAAAGAAAGGCCAATTCCCATAGTGTAAATACTCTCACCATGTTTGATTTCAAGATTACAACTTGCTTTTAATTGGCATGCAAAATTTCTGAAAATTTAACTATTCATGACTGGAAGTAAGTTTTCACCTCATGTCTCTCATTTAAGGTGCCTACTGCTTGTGACTAGAGTCTGTCACAAAGCAGCCACTTGGTTTCTGCTTGTAGCATTCTTTTCCACAATGGACCAGGTCAAAGTTTTTACAGTGGGCTGGGGAGTTACAGGCTTCCCTTGCTTTTTCTCTGCTCCTACAGAACAGGTTTTTCTGACTCACAGCATCTGAATGCAAACTCACTATCCCAGGAGGGACCTGCCTGCAAGGCTATCTCTTGTGAAAAGAGATACTGGAGAGAGTCTTCTGATTCTCCCTCCAACCCCAGTTTAAGTGTTGCTGAGTTCCCAAAGTGGCTGATCGTCAGAATTTCATGGACAGCTTCAAAAAAAATATAGAATCTTTGACTGGCCCTTTATCTAGTGATTTTGATTTGAAAAATCTATATTTTTCCAAAGTTCATCAGATGCTTCTGATGTTGAAACATTTAAGAGGAGTCATTATACCTTATTGCTTTAAAAGGGAGGTTAATTAGACAGCATAGAATTTAATGCTTTTTCCAAGAAAATCAAAGCTATCAAGTCCTGGCTTTTTTCCCAAAGGGTCAAAACGAGCATCCCAGTGAATCCTAGGGCTCTATGACTGTATCTCCTTTCTGCCAGCAGCAGGGCAAACTTAGAAAGCCAGTGGTAAACATAGCATGGTTCCAAGAGAGTTGCTAAGCCAGAGAGTAATAGCTGCCTATAGTCAGTAACTCTGAGCCGTGTGACCTAGATGCACATCAGCTGGTGCCAAAACCGGATTATTTCCTAGGCTCTAGTAACTTTGCCCTCTTTCCTATCCTTTCTTCCCCATCTTCCTCTGCATCTTGGATCTCTGTTGGAAAATTCACTGCTCAGAGGCAGAGCTTGGATATTGGGTTTCCTCAAAGGGCAGAGAAATTTTCTTCTGAGACTGGCCCAAGGGAAAATGATTTCAGAGGCAGGCAAAAGAACTAAGGTGGCTGTAGTAGAGAGAAAGAGGGGTGAGTGAAGGCTTGCTGACCTGTACAGTCAACTTTTGATAAAAGTGGCCCCATTTGTCTTGTTTTGCTTTGTTTTCCTGCCTTGATACCTGTAACTCATGTAGAATGCTTGTTATGGAGATGAACCCAGTACTTTGTTGTTGATTGTGGCTGGAACTGGGTACAGTCATATTTTGAAGAAAAAGCAAATATTCTTGGGATGAATATTCAAGAAAGGATCTTAGTATCAGGTAGTTCCATATGAATCACACTGACTGTGTATTATCTGGAAAAAGAATGTAGAGTGGACAGTGAGAAGGGGGTCTTCCAGCTCAGGAGTCAGCTCCACGTGCTGCTGTGCCCCTTCCTGTGGGCTGTGAACTACACTGCACCCAGAATTGAGAGAAGTGAGACTTGGGATGTCTGTATAAATTTCCTTCCAACAGCATACACCTCAGGATCCTTGGAAATGAACTTTCATTGCTGGAACCTGCAAGCTCTGGTCCTTTTCAGTGTCGTGGCCTGAAGAACATAAGTGAAGCATTGGACCTTCACCTTCAGTTTTAACTCATCATGCAAGCATCATGATGCTGAGTGTGATTCTCCCCAGTTTATCAATCATAGTGCCCCACATGACAACCTAGATTCTAGAGCCTGCTGTGAACAATGAGATTTAGAGCCCCAGTGTTGTATATAGGAAAAAGGCTTGGTGCTGGGTGGAGAATAAATAGCAGATGGAGCCTGTGTTAACACTCTTTGTCAGCCTTTTGTCTTGAAAGTGTGGGAGCCTTTCTTAGTCTCCAGTGTGTTCTGTGCTTCATATGCTGGCATTGGTTATCTTGGATCTTCTATCAGGTTCACTGTAGTGCCCCAGAAAGACATGTGGTGGGTTTCTAGAGCTCTTAAGTTCCCTTCCATCCTCCTAAGTTCAGCATTTTCTGCCAAGACACTTGAGGGCAGAAAACAGGATTTTCCTTGTTATTCCATTAGTAGTTGTTATCTCTGTGGAAGGAGTATCTTCTAAATAGGGGTTAGTAAAAAAAATATCCTTATCCAGTTGGCCACCCACCTCTGGAGAGCAAAGATATGCCCACAAAGCCCACATGGGCCCAGCTCAGGGTCTTCTGCTACCTGTAACTGCAGATTACAGCATCTGTGGACTTTGGACGACTCCAGAATCCCACCACAGGTTAAACTTTAGCTAAACAGTAAAGTGGAAATGTGATGCATGTTGCATTAAAAAGGCCCTGAGACTCAAAACTGAGGCACAGTATACATAGTGAGTGATAAGACAGCCCTGGAGGTGTGGGAAACAGATTGCAAATGTGGATTTAAGGAGCAAATAGGAGAGTTTGTTTGTAGTCAGAGGAAATTACAGTGGACAGCACACAGAAATATCTTAGAGTGAGTCACCCAAGCTAGGGAAACCAGCTTTGGGCTCAGTTACCTCAAATTAATGTCATGTGGCCTGGGGCACATTGCTGATATTGACTGGTCCTCGGGATCCTCTTGAGTAAAAATAGGGTGAAAATGAAATGGTGAATGAGTTCTAAAGTGAGATTCAGTCTTTTTGCTGTGGCTTAGTTATGGAAAGCCAGTAAATTATTTTGCCTCTCTGGGTCTGTTTTCCCCAAATGGGAAGCTGTCGAGCAGATGAGAAGGTACATAGCTGAGACAAAGCCACATGGTTAAGCTAAAATCACTGAGCTGCTGTAGAGTAGAGCATTTAGGAGAAGATTTAGGACCCAGACACTGAATTTCTGCCCTGTCACTTACTAAAGTGATGATTTTGGGTAAATGACTTGTCCTGCATGAGCCTACATCTTCTTGCCTCTAATCGGAGTTAGCTGGCAGGTTCTCCTTCTAGGATTGTGGTGAGGACAGGGTAGGGCCCACAACATGTGAAACATGAATGATGTTTTGTGCTTGGGAAGCCAGTTAGTTAGCTCTTCAAGTTCCCAATTTCTAACTGGATGAGGGAAGATTTGAGCAGTCATAATGTGGTCAAAGTTTTAACTATATGTGTTGTGAAGTGCTCAACAATCCTGATTTCCAAGATTCACTGGCGAAGATGGATTGGGCCAAATGCAGGCCTCCTGCTGCTTCTCAAGCCCAGGTAGGAGCAGGCTCATACCTCCTTTACTGGCAGAGAACCTAAGGTGCACAAGAGTGGTAGCCTGAAGGTGGCCTCTTGCAGTCCTGACCCAGAAAGCTATGAATCTTCCTCTTCTTTCTCAAGGAAGGGGAGAGAGAAGGAGACCAACCACCCTGGTCCAACAAAAATTATGCTGTCACCAACCATGTCAGCTAATGCTCTGTATGGGAGGAGTGAGGTTAGAGGGAACTCTGGAGCAGTCATCCCAATACCCTATCATCATGGAGGAGGTGTGGTTATGAATGGCGTGTTGGTATCCCAGGACCTCCCAGTCATCACCAGTGTGGATGGTATTGGCAGATGTGGCTTTTGGGAGGTCCTCAGGTCATGAGGGTGGAATTATAATGATGGGATTAATTTCTGTATGTGAAGAGAGAGGAGAACTTGCTTCCTCTCTTGTAAAAGCCAAGGGCCGAGCATCTGAAACTTTACAGTGCCAGATGCCTGAGAATACATATGAGTTAGTGATTTCAATAAAAAGAAACAGGATGTCTGTTTTCAGAAAGATTTTCTTCCCTCAACATTCTCTTCCTCTGGTTCTCATCCCTGCTTTGGAGCTTACTAATTGTTGTCTGTTTCTTCCTACCTCTTCCTACTCCATATCCTCTGCTTACTTACACAGCTACCTTAGATCCAGCAAGGGGGTAGCTGGGCTCACCCAGAGGTTGGTTCAAAGGTAGAATGATGAGATTACCTAGAAACCATTGAGAGGCTATTTTCAGAGGAGACATGTGGGAGGCCGAGTGGCCACTTGTTCTGATGGTAAAATAGACAAGGAAGCAGTAATGTGTTTAATAATAGAACTTCAAAGCTCAGTCCTCTTCCACTTCTAAGCTGAGATGGCTGCTTTTAGTAATTGTATGAGAGCACTGGGCCTCCTTGGAGAAAATGGCTATAAAATTGTCAGAAACTCAGAGATCTGCATGTGGGGCCCCTAAGAAGAAAGAGGGCCACTACTGGAAGCTTTGTGGTCTGGGTGCAGACCACAAAGCTTCCAGTAGTGGACTAAATCACAAAGCCTCCCCTGTCCTTGAGAGGGGAAAGGAGATGGAGGGCTAATTTCACATATTTATTTACATACTCGCGTCTCACTTCAGTTTCCAGTAACATTTTATAGATGAAGAAATTACTGGTCAAGAGGTTATCATCTACTCTCACCACATTGCTGGTAAAGATCTGAATCTGAGGCTGATTATCAAAAACCTTACACGAACCTCACTACCTCTATCATTATTTGCTGAGAGGAGAAAACACTTTAAACGTCATTAGTCAGTACCTTCTTTTGTTACTACTGCTAGGTAACACACCACCCCAAAAATTAGTGGTAAAAACAACCATTTTACTATGCTCATAGATTCTGAGCCAGAAATTTTGAGAGGCTACAGGGCCAGCTTGTCTCTGCTCCATGATGTTTGGGGCCTTGGGTGGGAAGACTTGAAATCCAAGGATGACTCAGTGACTGGAATCATGGGCAAGAGTCTACACTCATATATTTGCTGCATGACGCTGTCTCTGGGGTGAGATCTTAGTGAGGCTGTTCATTGAAACACTTTCCTCAGTTTTCTCCACGTAGCCTGTCTCAGTTTATTTGGGCTTTCTTAGAGGTTGGCAGCTGGGTTCTGAGTGAGCGAGCTCGGAGAAAGAAGCATAATTTTGTTACAATCTTGGAATTCCTGTGGTATCACTGTACTCTGTTGCTTGAGGCAATGTAAAAGGTACATCCACATTCAAAAGTCATCCAGTCTGCACAACTCCAGCTAAGGTCACTTGGTAAGCATAATGTGTGGAATTGGAGATAATGTTGCCCCCATCTGGCACAATACTTTGGAATGTATTTGATGGTCTTCTAGGGCTGACTTCTGATTGAGGAACAGAGAGAATGGAGATAAAGAGGCCATGAAGGATGCTGTATGCCCAAAGGGAGAAGAGAGGACCCTGAGGTGCAGTCTGGACTCAGAGTGAGGAAGAAAAGTTCTGCCACCTTACTTCATCTTCTTTCACATAAGTGTTACTATTAGAAGTGATGTCTGTACTTTTCTCCTGGATTAACCCACACTCATTTAACCAGTGGTGGCTCCAATATTTTCTCTACATTTTTTTGGCCATTAAGATGGTTACTACTCCAACTAGAACAGTTGCCATAGTTTAGCAGCCTAAACAGTTTAAAGACTGCTGGTACTAATGGGGCTCAGCTGCTTTCCTAGTGACTTTCTCAGGCAGGAAACAAATTCTTTAAAAGCCACGGTACCTTCTCCTTCCTCACACAGATTCTCCTTAAGGGTACTTAATTTCAACATCAACAATAACTCTCCCTTCTCCTTGCCTCCCCTTGCTTCACCATCACCCTCCTGCTCCTCCTCCTCATCTTCTTTTGCAGTACTGGGTTGCCCTGGCTGGGCTAAAATTTGTAATTATCTTCTTTAGCCTCCCAGAGTGCTGGGAATATGGGCAGGTGCCACCATACCTTAGCAAGGGACTTAACTTCTTAAACTAATGGTCTTTGGCTCAATAGAGACTCAAAAATCATATATTTTCCCATAAATAACAGCAGTGTTATCAGCAACAATATTATTTTCAGTGGAGGACCTAGAGACACTAAAAACCAACAAGAAATCTGAAGGGGCAAGTGCGAGGTTGTCTAAACATTTTAAAAAGCATAGGTGATTCTGATGTAACTACAGCCCTTTGATCTGTCCTGCCTGTCTGCATGCTCTGTCACTGTTTCCCATGCCTATTTTATTTTTTTTCAGCTCATAGGTCTTCTTGACCATACCCTGCTATACTAGGTGTGTTCTTGCCTGTCTTAGCACTTGGGCTCCCTTTGGCTTTTGGATGTTTTCCCCAGGTAGTTCCTTGACTCCCTCACCTAACTCTTGCAGAGAGACCTATTGTCAACAGCCCTGCTGAGGTGCCAGCCAAGATCCATCATTAACTACCAAATACATGAGCATATATACTCACAGATGATCCCAGCCTCTAGCTAGTGAGTCATCTCTGACCTTCAGGTCTTAGCTGAGATCAATTACCTCTGTTGTGCCTTCTCCAAATTCTGACTCACTTAATTCGGGTCTCTACTCAGACAACACCCTCCTAGAGAGGCCAGACCTCTCTACCTTTGTCTAAGATGATATTCTTAATCATTTTCTTCCTTTTCTTTTTAGTCCTCCATAGCACTTATCCAATTAAAAAGTACACGTTTGTTTGTTTCCACTGCATGCTTCCCACTATGGAATGTTAACTCCACAAGGACGCTGGATTGTTAGAGAAGTGCCCAGCATATATTAGATAGGAAACAGTGCAGTAAATATTTGTGGAATGAAAACATGCTTGTCAATTATGTTACTAGGCCCCTTTCCCAGTGCCCTGGCAGATACTGTTAGCAATCTTAGCACTCTTTGCACTTGAATCTGGGTTGTGCTTCAGAATCCTTCACAGCATAATCATACATTGCTGATTTGAACTAGCAGATGACATGAAACCTATTTTCCACATCTGCTCTGTAGCATTAATTACAGTATGTTCACTTATTATTTTATCACTGTCATTTGAGTATGTACAGACAGGTACTAGATACTCTGTGAGGCCAAAGATTGGCCTCTTACATTTTTGGCATATAAAATTAAAAAAAAATCCTAGATGAATTGAAATAATTTGTGATAATTTTCAGATCAAATCATTGGCAAGGAAGAAGAAAAGCTGAATCAACATATGGTCACCAGGATTTCCAAGATAAGACCTAGATAATCAACGCCACACTGGTAGAAGAGATTTCTAGGACTGGAAACAAAGCCACCCCTGGATGAGGGAATCAGTTCTGTGCCAGAAATTTTGGGTTATATCCTCTGCAGGATTTAAAAACTGAATGTTTTTTGCCAGTTGTACCACAAAGTGTCTACCTTTATTTGTATCATCTGTTTGCATATGGTATGACTTGGTCAAATGGAATTTCTACAGGGCCAGGTCAGGAAGAAGGTCGGGGTAGGGTGAGGGAGAGAGGGATAGGATTCGTGCTAGGTATGATGTATTCTCCAGGATCAAAGGTACCCTGTTATCAGCTGGTCTGTTTTAGGAGACATGAGATCTAGAATTATCTTCAGATCTGGAAGGCCCTGACTTTCTGAGTGGATTTTGGGTCAAGATACTCTGAATGGAAGCATTTCTATCTTCTGAGGACCTTGCTTGTACCAAATATTCTTAAGACAGGAGAGTTATATCCCAGTTGGTGATGAATACAATGATTTCTGCTGTAGAATATCTCAACTGAACCAAGAGAGTAATGCTATTTTTGGAAAGAGTTGGTTTCAGCACAGATTACCATAACTCATACAGGCAACATTCACCCTTGTTATCAATGTGCCATCACTCAGAAACAAGGCAAATTATGAAAAAAAAGATACCCTTTCAGGATGAGTTCAAATGGTTATTCTCCCTCTTCTCTTCCAGCAATTTGCCAGATCTAAGGATGAATAGAAACATTCCATTCTCCACATCATTGTTTGAATAAAATCAGAAAAATGACTCCTAGAAAAATGTGCAGCTGGCTGAGGTGTTCTGGATTTGAGCAGTTGGAGGAATGCCATGATAATTTATTAAAAATATTCTTTTAGTTAATAAATTAGGCAGCAAACTCCATAGAAACCAGGAAGTTGATATTGAAATAAATTTAAAAGTCTGCCATAAATCTTTAGTGTTTGATTATTTCCTCTTGGACTGATTCTGTAGGAGAATCTTGGGTATGGTAAGGGAGAATGAAAATTGTCACTCTGGGTATGTTTTGGGAAGAAACTGTTGTTAAGTCTATGAAATAGTGTGTAGCAGAAATTTATTTAGGTTCAAGAAAATCATTATAAAATTTGCACAATTTAGATAAAATTCAATGATGGCCTTTCAAATAAGGACTTGTGTACACTTTCTGGGAGGATAAATATTTGAAGTTTTGTAACTTTTAAAAATTAATTAATATGAACTTAACTTTTGCTGTTGTTTAAGTTGATTGAAGAAGTTTTTTGACATAGCCATAAAAGAGGCTAAAATTTTTTCATTCGTATTTAGCTATCAACACACAATATTTCCGTATACCTCATCTGTCTTAGCCTGTTTAATGTTACTGTAACAAAATGACCAAGACTGAGTAACTTATAAAAAGTAGAAGTTTATTTGGTTTTCAGTTCTAGGAGTTGGGGAGTCATATCTAGGAAGGGTTTCATGCTGTATCACAACATGGTGGAAAAGCAGAGGGACAGCTAGAGAGACAGAACAGGCTGGGCAGCCTCACTTCCTCACTTTGTATAATGCAACAGTTCTGAGAGAGGAGGACTCCCTCCCTCTGAATGACCTAATCACCTCTTTAACACTTGACCTCTCAACACGGGCACAATCAGATTTTAAAATGAGTTTCAGAGGGGAGAAATCATGTTCAAATGATTGAATAGTCCAGGGTGGTTTTGGGGGTTTCAAAATAGAAGTCAATGGGCAGATCAGTCTGTGTTCTCCGAGGGATATTTTCATTTTTCTGTTTTCCTTTGTTTGCCTTTAAGAGCTCACATTTGTGAGCCTCATTGTAGGATTTTTT
>RJWM01027078.1:0-27317 GCA_004363535.1 Dasyprocta punctata | reverse complement strand
GGGCGGGAGAGTGTCTTTCCTCCAGCCTGAGGCAGCCCGGTGTAACAAGCCTTTGTTGATCTGTCATTGCCAGGCACAGAGTAGAGTGGGGTAAATAATAAAAAATGATAACTTTCATTTGTGCTGTTTACTTGGCTCTGGGCTAAATGCTTTTCCAGTGGTGCCCTTTTTCGTGGTCACCGCCATCCTGGGTGATAGACTGGGCTTAGCAAGTCCAGAAAGAACCCAGCTACAGATTAGGGACCGGCCTCCATGTTCAAGGTGAAATATTAGAGCATGGCATTCAAGGCCAAACCCTCCTCTTCCATCCTCATTTACATATGTATGGAGGGTTGTCTGGGGGACAGTTGGTAGTTCCTGCCATCCCCTCTCTCTGACCCTGTGACTGACTAGTTGCTGAGTTCCCCCATGGCTCTCTGGATTCCAACAGTCTTGCATTAGGGTTAGGCACTTTGCAGAGGTCAGGCATGACTTTCACAAAACAATAAGTAAATTTGTGCTGACCTAATGTTCCCGCCCAGCATGTGATTTTGGCATTCTTATACCCATTTTAAGGAAAGGAAACTGAACTATAGAATGGCAATGCAACTACTAATAGGGTTACAGAACCAGGAAGCTGCAGAGCTGGAATTTGAATCCAAAAGATTTGACTTTTGCAGTCCATTCTCTTTCCACCACCATGATGCTCTAGCTTCTTGGATCAGTAATCTCCCGCTCTCAGAAATCCTCCATGACCTCTCCTGTTAGGTTTGGCACAGGAATGTGCCAGAACCTGCCCTTACCAGCCTGCAAGAGTTAATTATTAAATTGTCAGGAATTTTGCAAGCTTGTTGTTAAATACAGCAATTATTAAAAATTAAATTATAAAAACTTATAATTAAGTAAATTATATTAAAAACAAAGATCATAAACACTCAAAACTCATCACTTCCTAATTATTTTATTACATTTTACTATTATCTAATGCTCTTAAGATTATTTATACCCGTTGCATCTGTAGGGTGGAAATTCTATGTAATGATGTATTAACTATGCCTCTCAGTGATGTAGTATTAGTGGCACTGAATCAGCTGTTGCTTGACTATTTACACTATGGCAATTGGCAAATACTACAAATCAAAACTTAGCTTATTGTTGTGCTGATTGTGAACACTTAAGTCGGTGGTGAGGAAGATAGTAACAATACATATTACCCTTCAAGAGTCTCCTATCTGTGGTTATTCTATTGTGAATGGGAGACTGGTCTTCCAGTATTGTTTGGCAGTTCAGCATAGAGATTCTTCACATTATTGGTGAGCAAATGGGATTCCAACTTCATCTGTATTGTTTTACTGGATACGTGAAAATATGTCAAAGAGTATTCGAGCACGAGGCAACAGGCCAGGAGATCAGTGTTTCTTCTTGGTGTTATGGGAGCCAGGTACACCATCCTTTAATGACAAGGATCTGAAACTTTCAACTCCAGTCTACCCCTTCTGGTCTCTGCTTGAGAGCAGGGATTGAGTGTTATTCCTTCCTTCTTTCCGTCCTTTCTTCCTTCCTCCCTCCCTTCCTTCCTTCCTTCTTTCCTTTAATTCTTAGTTCTTAGAGTTTCCACTCAGTAATTGTTGAATCAATGAATGCATGCCTGCATGACTGGTTGGAGAAAGAATTAACCCTATCCACAGCCATCTATCTCAGGGGAAATTTTTTTAATAAGTTCACTTATGGATATTTTATTCTTCTATTTACCACATATAGCCAAATGGAGGATGGCCAGGTTAGACTTACTGTTTCCTCCAGTCGATCACATATGTGCATGCATTCATCGATTCAGCAACTTTTGAGTGCTTACTCCAAGAACTGGGGATACAAACCGAAAATGGCTGAACCCCTTCTTTCAAAAGGAGATCAAGGGGGTAGACATAGGTGCCAGTTGTACTAATAATTACTTAATGGCCTGGACACATCATAACAAAGAATTAGAGAAGAGACAGGATAAAAAGATTCTAGAGTCAAGAATTCTTTCTAGCCAGGCGTAGTGGCGTACGCCTTTAATCCCAGCACTCGGGAGGCTGAGGTAGCAGGAGCGTTGTGAGTTCGAGGCCCACTTGGGCTACAATGAGAGCGCAAGGCTGGCCTGAGATACATAGTGCGACCCTGCCTCAAAAAACTAGGGCTGGGAGTTTGGCTCAGTGGCCTAAGTGCCTGTCTGGCACCATGAAGCTGTGAGTTCAATCCCCGGTGCCGAGAAAAAAAAAAAAAAAAAAAAAAAAAAGGAAGAATTCTTTCTTCCTCATGTTCAGAACTGCCTTACATTCACATATTACTGAAGGAAACCTGAAGCTATTAACCCTACAATCCTCCCTGCTACCCAAGGACCCCAAGAGACTCCCAGGAAGAGCTGAGGTGGTTCCTCTTCAGTGATGATGTCGTGTGCAGGTGAGGAATGAGAGCAAATGGAGAAACTTGTCAGTGCTTGGCTTACCCATAAATGTCTCTAAAGGTTATCACCCCTGACGACATGTGGGAAGAGGTGATTTCTGTGGTGTAAATTATCATTGCTTACCTGAGTGTCACCTGATGTCTGCTAAGGCAGAAAGCACAATTCAGAGTAACTTACGACATGGGACTAGAGTATGGAAAGGGTTGTGGACATTCCTATGGGGAGAGAGCCTCCAAAAACTTTCCCTCCCTTCTTCCCCTTCCTATGGTCATAGCATCCAAACTGCAAAACCATCTTAGTAGATAAATAATGTAACATGCATCTCACTACAGTATTAACCTAAAGATAGGTTGCCTTAATTTTATTAAGCAAATAATTAGTTACTAAGTGAGTCAGGAAAAAGAACAGCTATTAGTATGTCAAGTTACCTATCTAAGGTAGTTGTGTTTATATCTGGGAGAGTCAGTAGGTCTGATATTGGTTGTAACCACCTTGGGACCTCCCCAAGCACCTATTTCTGGCCCGTAATAAAGAAGAGAAGATGGCAGGGTAGGGGATCAGTTGCTTCAAGTTGAAAGTCTGTGAGTGCTGAGGGAGGTATTAGAAAAGACTTTCTTGTGGCTCAGGGCCCTGATTACCACAATTAAAGTCCAAGGTGTGGTGCTATTTGCTCAGCATGCTCTGACACATGAAAGAAAATGATTCAGGCAAGGAAAATAATTACACATTAATTTGTGTTTGGCAACTGTGTTTTATTCCCTTAGCCCACAAAGTGAAGATAAAAGGTGATATTATTTAAAGTGTTTTATCTGCCTTCGATGGGGTTGCCATGGGTTGCACGAAGACACCAGACCTTTTGCTGAGCCATTTGCCTGGCACTGCAGGGCTGTCTTTTATACTCTGCCACTGTGGCCCAGCACGAGGAGCAGAACAAAGATGTGCGATGAGCTGTTTTCTCTTCTGACCCCTTTGTGCTTGAGGCCTTCCTGTGGATTCAGCCAACTGGACACAAGAAGTGACTGCTTCTGGGTAACAGTTCCAGTGTGCACCCAGGGGCACTCAGGCTATATTGTGCTACTGCATTTGGCCATGATAGAGGCAATTCAGCGAAGGCCACAAACCCAACCTCTATGGGGATGGGAGGAAGAAGCCCCTGAGCAAATAGGTAGGCAGTGTCGTGAGCAGACCAATCAGCGGGAAAAAACACAGGCCTCCTGAGACCAAATCATCAAACACCTTGAAAATGAGACTAAGAAAAGTTGGACTTTTAAAATGTTTCCAAAAAAGTTTTATTAGTACATATTTGCGGCACAAAACGTTACATTCGTCGTGGGAACTTGGTACATGTACATAACACATCTTAATTCTTTTTACATCCCCTCCTCTCTCCTGCTCTTTCCATCTCTTGGCTTGCTTCCCATTCGTAAAAGATATATCTCCCTGTTTCCTATTATCAGTCTGTTATTTTGCTTTTAAGGTTAGTTAAATTGGAATGTCTGATCTATTTCACCTGGTATTATAGTCTCAAAGTACAACCATTTTCCTTGAAACTTTTCCTTCTTTATTTTGAGTGGTGAAATCTGTCACATTTTCAATGTTAGCTAACTAAAAATAGCATAAAGTAGTTCTTTGGGCTCCACCTGACCTAGTACGGCTGCTGATTTGAACCTCTGTAGCCCAGCACCCACGTCAGAAAGACTTGATGTTGAGCTCGGTACCATCCTGAACAGCTTGGTGATTTGGGACAAGTCAGTTAATCTCTCTAAGCCTGGGTTTCCAGTTTGTAAATGGAGATAATAACAATTACCCCTCCCTCTGAGAGTTCTCCTGAGGATTAAGTGAGATGATGAAGGTGAGCCCTTTGAATAATCCTTGCCAAACAGTAGGAACTGAATGTCAGTGATTATAACTATTTAGAACTGAAACTCTGAATGAAGCATCAGGGAAGGTTAAAAAGAAATGTCATTGCCTTCAGGTTTTTGCCAAATATGCAGTCTGTGATGTAGAAGAAGCTGCTGTGTTGTTAGTGAGTTAAATACTATATGAATGAATGAACAAATGAATGAATGAATCAATGGAGATACCAAACAGAACCTAAAATGAACAGTGAATGGTCCTTCTTCTCTCTCTGGTGATGCTCCTGTTTGAGTTTGTGTCAGTTGCTTAGCCTCCTAGGACCCTAACTTCCTCATTTATAAGGTGGCCTGATGTCACCCCTGCCAATTGAAAAGGATGCTCTGCTGTCCCTGACACAGCTTTTCGAGGACTCTTAGCAGGCAGTGGGTCTTTCTATTGCCCCCACCATATGTCACCTCTCTGCTCTTTCTCATTCTGCTCCGTGCTCCAGCAGGCTGACCTGGAAAGTCTCCAGCCCAGCTGGATACTCAAGGAAGGGGGCAGTGTGAGGTTGGGGTGTTCCTACTTCAGCCCCCTGTTCCACTACACTGCCAAATCCTTCTGCCAGAGGTCACATCTCTTCTCCTGCGACTCTTTCCTGTCTCAGGTTACAAGAACAGCGCCTCTCCTTGACTTGGGGTGGCGACCCCCCCAGGCCCCGACTGCCTTTGCGTTTCTTCACTTTACTCATGCCTTGGGTTCTTACCCAAGGATGCAGGTCTACGTGCCAGCTGTGTTTGCAAGGACTCTGAGGACCACAAGGACATGCTCTTCACACCCAGCCTGTGAAAAGCGTCTTCTCTAGTGGAGAAGCCTCTCTAGTGCTCTGAAACAACACAAGGGGATCAGACTTGTTGAAGCTCAAATGCCTGCTGGCCACGCACTGGCCAGGGGAACTGGGCCAAGTCCTGTCCTGACTCCCAGCCTCTTTGCAGTTGGCAGAGGGAGAGCTGCAAGCCAGGTCTTTCTCTTGGGCTTCTCCATCCCAGCAGCCTCAGCTCAGTGCTCATGACCACTTTGCTGATTCTTCTATTTCTGCTTTTTCCTTTCAGCAGCTTATTTTTTTTTCCACTTTAGAGGCAGGATATTAATTTATTTATTTAATGCATTTTGGTGTTTTTGAATCAGAGTCTCACTATGTAGTACAGGCTGGCCTTGAACTCACTTATGTAGCCCAGGTTGGACTTGAACTTACAGCGATCCTCCTGCCTCAGCCTCCCAAGTTCTGGGATTACAGGGATGTGCCATTATACCCAGCAAGTTGTTTATTTCTTTTAACTTTTTACTTTTATGAGATTGTACCTAACAAAAATTGCTCCACAGGTGGAGTGGCTAGCAAGCACCCTAGGTGCAGTGGGGTATTTTTCCCACCTTTTAGCAACAACTGCGAAGGGTTCCTGTGCTGGAAACGTGTCATAACCCTAATCAGAATGGAGGGCAAAAATTGAAGCACAGTTAAAATTATTCTTGAAAATACATTTTTAAAATTTACAAACAGATACTGATGTATTTGATTTTAAATGAACACTCTGCACCTCGGATATACACATCCACAATGTATAGAGCAACACACAGTACTTTAAGAAATTAGGCTTTTCATTTTGGGGGTACCGGCCCCTCAGAGTGGTGAGACTCAGGACCCCCACAGGCCTCTGCACCCACATCTCCCGACATCCAGGGAGAGGTAGCCTGGGACAGAGGCCTTCACTACTTGGCAAGCCGGGTCAGAATTTTTTTTGTTGTTGTTGTTGGCCACCGATGAATGGTGATAATTGTCGGAAGATTAATTTAAGATTCTCAGATGAAAGATACTACAGAAGTGCCAGGCACTGAGAGGAAGGGAGGGAGGGAGGGAGGAAGCCAGAGTGCGGGCTGAGCCAGGGCTTCTCCCCACGCCAGCGCTGACTCAGCCTCTGACCTTGGGCGAGTCATTTAACCTCTTTATGTCGATTCTCCTCATCTGTAAAATCAACCTAATGATGGCTCCTCTTCCAAACCACTTTGATTCTCAGATGAAAGCACCCATTAAAGTGCACAGGATTGCTATTAATTGGGCCATTATTATTTTTATTATTAAGTAGATTAAGTCCACTAAACTTTAACTGTGTTTTGACTTCCACCTAAGGGGCAGGATGAGCAGTTAAACAGCAGACGATGGGCCTCTGCGGTGGCCCCATGGAGGGAAGCCCGGCAGACAGGCGCTTCCTTTTGGGAGCTCAAGATCAGCTGGGCAGACGCAGGCTGTGCTGGGTGTGCTTAGTTAATTCTGCTTCTAGTTTTAAATAGAAATGTATCCGATGCACAGTAGGCAATATTCATAGCAATTAGAAAGAATGGATGGTTGGCCTTGAGTTCCAGGACTTGCTTGTGTGACTGACTGTACAGACAAACTGGAAAATCTTTGCAAGGTAGCTGAGTAATGGGAACTGAGTTGCCTTCCAAAGGAGACAGCTCTGTGTAGGTATCTACACTACGTCAGCCCAAGCTTGGCAGATATCAAATCTCCAGGATAGCAGCTTGCTGCTCTGTGACAGGAAATCAGTAGGGGAAAGTCATTCTGGAGCCTGGAGCCTGGAGCCTGTGTACACCTCTTACTGGTGCTGTTAGAAGACTCGGTAAAAAGGTTGTGAGTACTAAGTGATACAATAAATCCCTAATCCTGTGCATGGCACAAAGTACATGCTGGGAAAACCATGTCCAACATTTTGATTAGAAAGCAAGTCCATGGTGAATAGCAAAATGAACTTCCTGTTTAATTTCAGGGGGATCATACATCTTTTTAGATTTATGAAGCATCCATATTGCAAGCATATAAAATAGCTTCTTACTTAGCAACCAAAATTACCTAAGTAATGCACATGTGGTTTGAAAATACTGGAAAACTCAAAGGGGAAAGCTAAACTTCTCATGGATTTACCACAAAGGGTGCCTATTGGGAAGTCTTTGGAGGGAGTATCTCTTACTTTGTGATGGCTTTGTCCTACACAGCTTTAGGTAGCTATTGTTGACAGATCTTAAGGTCAAACAGGAAACATGTAAAGACAAAGAGGACTAGATTCTAAGGGAATTCGCTTGCACTGGAGGCTTCCTGTGTTACTAAACATCTGGACATGTTTTCTGCTTTGGTAATTTTCTTCTTCAGATTATAAAGACATTTGGGTCAACTGAGTTTTCAGAATTTTGTTCTTTCATGTACTATGCATTTACTTGAAATACGTGAATAGGAACGCACACATATATTAGAAAAAAATACATTCATCAAAGTAAATCCATGTTTTCATCAGGATGTGTGAAATGAGTATATATATATTCAGCTAAATTAAAGTGAGCTGATTTGCAGATAACCGTAAGTAAGAGGGCAGGTGGCATTCTGATACAGCAAGCCATCTTGGCATGCAGGGGAAGCCCTGAGAATTGGGAATTGCTGGAGTAAACCATCTGTAGATTATTTCCAGCTCTAAGCCTCCCTGAAGGAACTTAGAGAGCCAGACTTGGGGCAACTCAGAGGCCTGTCTCTCCCTCTCTGACAGTGCTCACAAGGCAATCCCAAAATTTCCACGGGGTGACAAGCTGTGCAGCAATCTTTCACCACACCATTGCTGACACCTGTCCTCATGTCACAGGGCAGAGCCAACACTTGGAGGCATGGGCTCTGGAAAATCTTTTGCCACTCATTCTGATCCAGTTGGCTTGTACTGAGCATCTGCTGTGTGCCAGTCACATTGCCAAGAACTTGCCCATGATCTATCACTTTAAATTCTGTGAAAATGCACCTACAGCTTTGTCACTGATGGGGCCTGTGAGTAGCCATTGAGGTAAAGGCACCCATATTATCTTCAGTAAAATGGGAATAATGAAATCTACCCTGTGCATCTCACAGAAGTAGCTTCAAAGTTAAAAGAGGCCATGTATATAAAGTGCCTCGAAAAATATAAGATTGTTCCCAAAGAGAAAGAAAAGAACACCAGAAAATCTCTTCTCCCTTTATTTTATTTTTGACCAAATTCATTCTGCTGTTCGATTATTGTGAAGACCTAACACATCATTTAAATTGTCAGAGGTCCTTTTGCCCGGTGTAAACTCTAACTTGTCACTGTCCCTTGTGAGATCTCACTGGTAACCACTGACTTTTCTGGCTGATCTGTAACAGATTAAGTTCCTAAACTCTCAGGCCTGATGAGTCTAGGTTTTAGTTTTACCTCTCCAAAATAGGAGCACTGTGTCATTAGGGACATTGTTTGACACTCTGAGCCTTCTCATCCTTAATCAGATATCCAGAAAGAAAGGAGCTGCCGCCCTGTGTGGTCTGTGGGGAAGAAGCAAAGTGCTGAGAGGTACAGTGCACCGAGGATGTGCTTGACTCACGCAGTGGGGTAAGTATGTGCAGATATGACTGCCATCTACTCTATCAGCTATGACTACCACTATACCCACTTCAGAGATGAAGAAGCAAAGGCTCAGAGAGGGAAATCTGCTTATTCAAGGCTTGCAACTAGTAAGCAGCACAGTACAGGTTTAAAATCATTTTTAAATTCAGATCATGTTTGCTTTCAGGTTAATCATGTCACCTTTCCATGGAAAAGGGTTGGGGGACAGGCACAGAGACAGAGACAGAGAGTTAGTTTTGATTTGGGGATCTGGATTACATATAATCATCTCTTTTGTATTATGTAGAAATGCTTTCAATAGCCTTTTCATTCATTATCTCATAAAATAAGGCTGATATGGTCAATGCCAAGCCTGGATTACTCTTTGGGCTTCTATCTCTAGTGTCTCAATTCTATCTAAAAGTCTGTAGGTTTCGCAATTTGCAGACTAAAAATTAAGATGCATCATTTGACCTGTCACTCACGCATGGCTTAACTACAGATAGTTCAGAATACCTGGAATTAAATTGTCCCCCCAAAACTTGTTATATTTGTCTTCTACACAGAAAAATTGCATCTTTGTAAATTATGCCTCCACTTACTCACCTACTTAGGGGATGGGGAAGATCACGGATGAGGGCTGAGCCACCGGAGAGCTGCTTTCGGAATGCTTAACCTTCCCAGAGACTTAGGTTCCAATCCTGCACCACTGCTTACCATCAGCCCTTCCGAGTCTGTGTTTCTTTACTTATAAAATCATCTTCATCTCTGAGGCCTTTGGTGAAAGTGAGATGAGATAATCCATACCATTGTTCTGCTCATTTAGCATACTTCCTGGCCCACTTAAGTGCTCAAAACAGTTTTTCTTTGATATTTCAGGTGGGTTGGCTCAGCATCCCCTCTAGGTCCTGCACACAATACCAACATTCATGGATACTCAAATCCCCAATATAAAGTGGTATAGTGTTTGGATATAATCCTTATTCATCCCATATGCTTCACATCATCTCTAGATGATTTACAGTTCCTACTACAATATAAGTGGTATGTAAATACTTGTTAAACTGCATTGCTCAGAGAATTATGATGAGAAAATAAGAAAGGCCTATATGTGTTCACTGTAGGTGCCATTTAAAATATATACTTTTCAGTTTTCAGTGGGTTGAATCTGTGAATGTGAAACTAAATAATAACAATTATCACTTAAGCCTCACTTTGAGCAGGAAGGTCAGGCTCCTTTGATAATAGCTAACCTGAAATCAAGGAAGATTGTGTCTGTGGTTATTTCCTGGACGCCCAGAATTGTCCTGATTGGTACCTGAGACCTCGTCTTGGGAATGGCCGGCAATCAGACCTTGGCACAGATCCATGCAGGATTGCACCCAGCGATTATGACCTCATTTTCTTGTTTTCAAGATACAGTGTTTTTTTTTATATTTGAACTTGTGCGAAATTAGATCAGATTTTGAAATCTATGCATACATTTAACCGTGTGGTGTATTTGTTTATTTCTTTGCCTGCAGAAAAGCTGTGGAACTGTAAGTGGCAACTCTGGGAGCTTCCATTTCTAGGGTTGGATATGTTTGCCAGGGACTTGAGTTCTGGTGTTCAGCTTGGCCACAACGCTTGCTGGAAGAAGCAACGGGATGAGCTGGTGCTGCCGCGCCCTCTAGTGTCCAAATTTCTTTTGCAGGGACGTGCAGAGCTAGAGGCTGTGCCAAGGCAGCAAGGCTTAAAAACAACTGTCTTTTTTTTTTTTTTTCAGACATAGATCTGTATTTATGTATATGTAAGATAGCTAAAATGACTATACTGCTGAATGTATTAGTTATTGAGGAATAATGGTTAATACTCATGATTAGATCAATTTTACATGTCTGTATCTGTTAATGTAAGCAACCGTGTTGAAGGTAACGATATACAATATTGCAACCATTGTCAGGTTCCTATCATCTTGTTTTGTAAACCTATAATGTTACTGTTTTGGATTTGCTGTTGTCGTTTGTTTGTCTCTTTTGCTTTTTGTCTTTCTTTCCTGTGTCTTTTTTCTCTTAAAAAAAAAACTCTTAAGTTGCTTCTCAGCGAAAGCTGCACAAGTCTCGTGCCTATTTCACATGTAATGCTGTGTTTGACTCTCCACGAGCGGATGTCTCCACAAGCACAATACAAATGATGACTCCTGGCCCCTGTGGCTTACTTGGGGGACTGCAAGGAGGATCCCAGGTTTCTTAGCTGTTTCCTTGCTAAGGTCAACCTAGCTCCACCTTTTGCAACAGCCTGAGGTGCAGGGCGTCTGGTCTGTGTTTGCCAAAGGCAGGAAAAAAGGGATACTGGATCGAGGGAGTGACAAGAGAGAGGGGAACTGGTGAACACATCCAGGATCCAGTCCTGCCTTCCTCTGTGCCCACTCCTGCACTCTGATCTCATGGCATGTGTCAGACTGGGCGGTTCCAGTTGCTGGATTCTGCAGATGACCTCGGTCACATGGGCTGTGCTTTCACTCTAAGCCCGGGATCCAGCATCCAGCCCTCAGCACTAATCAGATCTTGTAACGCTGGAAGGAAGCAGTGTAGGGCAGCCCAAACCAGGATGCGTTTGGGACCAAGGAGTCAAAAGAAAATGGAGAAGAAACTACCAGCCCCAGTGACTCCAACAGAGATGACCCCAGATCATACCCGAGCACCTCTTGCCATGGAGAGCACAGTTAACATTTAGAATATTGCTTTGATTGCTTTGATAACTTTGACATGCTGCCTCTTTGAATTAATTATTTAAGGAAAACCCTGTGAGCTCCAAACTATCCCTAGGCTATTATTTGCTTTTAAGGGAGTGGTTCTTAAAGTGTGCCCCCCCCCAATTAATCCCATTAGCATCACCTCAGAGTTTGCTAGAAATGCAGATTCCTAGACCTGCTGAATCAGTTACACTGGATCTGGATACAGTGATCTGTGTGTTACCAAACCTTCCAGGGAAGCTGAATGTCTATTGGGGTCTGAAAATCACGAAGGAAGTTAAGGAAGAATGGAGAGAAGAACCAATGTGTACCGTGCACCTTGTTTGGCATTTTCTCATATGTGCATAAAGTGGTTTGGTCAGTTGGTGTGGTTGGTTTTGAATGTTCGAGGTGCTGCTGAGCTTGGAAGAGGAAGATTTATTAAACAGGTTTGCAAGTGTTCTCCAATGAAATGCCATCATTTTAAAAAAATGAGTTTATAAATAATTTATGCATAATATCTATATCATAGATACATACTACTGAAACACAAATTCATGTCACAAAGTAAAATATAAAACCAAAAGTGCATTTGCTATGTAATCTTGTAATTATACCCCTCCACACAAGCTGAAAATTTATATACAAATAAAAACCTGTACAAGGATGTCAGTAGCTGTATTATTCATGATTACCGAAATTTGGAAGCAACCAAGATGTTGTTCAGTAAGTGAGTGGGTGAATAGACTATGATACAGACAGACAATAGAATATTACTCAACCCTAAAAATAAGTGAGTTATTAAGCCATAAAGAGACATGGAGGAACTTCACATGCTATTGAAATTCTTACTAATTGAAAGAAACCAATGTAGAAGGCTGCATACTGTATGATTTCAACTAGATAACATTCTGGAAAAATCAAAACCATGGCGGCAATAAAAATCATCATTTATTATCAGAGACTCAGAGGAAGATAGAGATAAACAGGCAGAGCACAGAGGATTTTAGAAAAGAGAAACTACTCTGTTTGATACTATAATGATGGACACATGACACACATTTGTCTAACCATATATAATACGCAGCACTAAGAGTGAACTCTAATGCAATACTGTTGTGTTATGATAGCTTCGTAAGTTGTGAAGGACATATCCCTCAGGAGGGGGATGCAGATAATGGGGAGGGATGAGGGAGGCTATGCATGTGTAGGGCAGGGATTATGGAAAATCTTATACCTGCCTCTCAACTTTTCTGTGAACCCAAAATTGCTCTAGAAACTAAAATCTCTTTCTTTGTCTTTCTATTATCTATTATCTATCTATCTATCTATCTATCTACCTACCTATCTATCTACTATGTGTCTGTTGAAGTTACTATTGTTTTGAATGATGTACATTTGTTGCTGTCCATATTTGGACCACAAAAACTTGGCCATATCTATTTGAGAAATACTGCATTTATTTCCCAAATCTTTTCTTTTCCCGCAGTTTTTCTCTCTCCAGAAGATTGCCTTTGTATAATTCTGACATAATTGGAAATGAGAATGTGGACAGTGATATTTCTAGGGGGAAAGCCAGTTGCAGCACTCCCCTGCTAGGAACATCATTGGCTCCTCACTCCTCCAGAGTAGATCCACATTCCTTCATCTAGCTTTTGAGGTCGGCTTAGATTGGCCCTTACCTGCCTTTCCAAATTGATTCATATTCTCTCCATCATTGGTTTCTCTGTTGGAGCCTAACAAATCTCCTCCTCATCTCACAGAAGCTCTGTGTCTGTTCTGAGCCTTCTCTGCATGCTGCCTCACTTCATGGCTTCCTCTCCGGCTTAGTGAGTTCTTCTATGTCCATGAAGGTGTAGGGTGAGGGTCTAGTCGAGGGTTCAGCTCCTTGGTGGGATCCTGCTAACTTCCTCAGGTAGCCCCACCTACCTCCTCCCAATTCAAGGCATCAGACTCACCTGCACTGACACTGCAGTAAGTGTGTTGATCTAGCTATTTATCTGAGTCTCTGTCCCACCCACCAGACTGGGACGGACTCTTCACTGTCAGACCCTTTCGGCTAATCAGTGTAACCACTGCCTGGTTCATAGTCAGTGCTCAAAATTTTTTCTGAACAAATGAATGCAAGGAAAGAAATGACTCAGGTCACATTTTATGGCAGAATTTCCAAATGGGGCAAATTATCTGTCCCAAGGCCACCCCAGGCAGCCCTCAAGCTAGTTGAACCTCAGAAGTGCTAGCTGGAGGGAAAGTTCCAAAATGCCTGAGATCACCACTCCCATGCTGGTGCTGCCTTCAGAGGAGGAGGTGCTGCCATGTCTTCTCTTTGAGAATCACCATGGATTATAGGGGTGTTGCTAATGGGTTTGTGTTGACCTATGAATGCTGTGTGCAGAGGGACAATGGAAGACTGTTGTTTTCAGGTTTTTCTTTAAAGGAAAAAGGCACCACATTGGGAAAGGGGAGGTAGATTCCTACCTGTTCACCAGGAACTCACCTGTGATGAGATGCTTGTCCAGATGGTGCCAGTCTCCGGCTGAGCTTCTCGGGCTGCTTCCTGTCTTGGCAGCAGGGGAAAGAAAACACCAGTCCAGTAAAAATAAAAGTCATGTCTTGAAGGGGTTGTAGCTCTTTGGGGATTGGTTGAATTTTCTTCTTCTTCTTCTTCTTCTTTTTTTTTTTTTTTTAAGGCAAGACATATATATTCCCTCTTCCTATAGTTTTTATCTTGTTTACACCAGTGGTGTGATGCCATGCCCAGAAGATTAACTTAATTTATGCAAATGATTCAAATCAACAGTTAGGATTTTCATCAAATGAAAGTTTACATCTGCAAAACACAGAGCCAAAGCCTTTAGTGGGCTGTAAAAGCTCAAATGCCAGCCATACGGTTTTCTTTTTAAATATATATTTTCCGGGAGTAAATGAAAATCCAGAGAGGATTCAGAGACAATTCGAATCAGTGAAGCATAAATAGGTACCCTAGATTATGCACTTGCTTTGTGCCAAGCACTTTAAAAACATGATCTTATTTAATCCTCACAGTGAGTTTGTGCACTTTATAGGCATGGAAACCAAAGCTCAGAGAGGTTAGGCAACTTCTGCAAGGTCATATAGTTACTAAGCTGCAGATCTGGATTTTTATTTGAAGCTATTTGATTCTAAAGTCTTTCTTCTTCTTCTTCTTCTTCTTCTTCTTCTTCTTCTTCTTCTTCTTCTTCTTCTTCTTCCTCTTCCTCTTCCTCTTCCTCTTCCTCTTCCTCTTCCTCTTCTTCTTCTTCTTCCTCTTCCTCTTCCTCTTCCTCTTCCTCTTCTTCTTCTTCTTCTTCTTCTTCTTCTTCTTGTATTATTGATTGATCAATTGATTGAGACACAGTCACGCTGTGTATCCAAGCTAGACTTGAACTCACTACTTAGCCCAAGACTCACAGTGATCCTCCTGCCTCAGCTACCCAAATGCTGGGATTATGGGCAGGTGCCATCGTATTTGGCCCCAAATCCTTGTGTATTAATCATTAAGAAGTAGTCCCGATGTGGCTTGCAGCAACTGAAGTCACATATATCACTTAAAGGTATTCCAGTTTCAGCCAATCATTATCACCTCTTCCAGTTCTTTCATAGAAACTGTAAATCTTGCTTTTTACAGAAAGATGCTGAAATGTTGGTCATTAATTTGAACAGTTGAAACTCTATGCAGGGATACATGACATATCAGGTCTGAGGCCCCCTGTGAGATTGGCTGTGGGCTTTGTCACAATTTTCCCAGGTCAGTCTCTGTCTCTTTCTGTTCAGTCATGTGTCTTTCTTTCCCCAACACAGTAAATCTGCTTCCCAGGAAGTAACCTGCTCTCCATTCTCCGTCTCTGTGTCTGCTTCCTTGGGAACTTTTAACTGACACACAGAGAAGCAGGAAAGAAACCTATCTGAGCATTTTCCCCCAAAGAGAACACAATATCTAAATTATTGGGCCTGACCAAGTTTACTGGATTAAACTACGTTTACTGGTCATCTTTCCCCCAGCTTGTCCCCATAGATGTCCAGCAAAGTGGGAGCTCGTGCAGAAGATTTAACCCATCATGGATATTGAAGCTGTGTGTGTGTGTGTGTGTGTGTGTGTGTGTGTGTGTGTATGTGTGTTAGAATCCTATCTCTGTTTTTAAAACAATCCTAAGCTAAAATGGCTGTGAGCAGTGATATGCTGGTAAATGTTTAAAAATCATCAGGAGACAATCATGTGCCTCCTATAATCTGCAGTGTTGCCAGTTTTCATGGTGTGAGTACACTTGCCATGGCTGATACCAAGCTACCTCGGCAAAGTCACCAAATGCTTGTCTGGAAGAGATGTGTACACACTAATTGTGGTCTTACCAGGTAGCAGCAGCTCAAGCACTTGATCGTGCAATGCAATTCAATCCAGTAAGATTTCCAGAGCATTTGCCCTGTTTAAGACTATGTGCTGGTTCCCGTTCAAAGAAGAGACAAGACTCTGATACATGCTGCATAGATAATGTATGGGTTCTGTGGAGTAAACTTCTGTCCCAAGAGAAAGTTGAACAAGACCATTAGAGCTTATCTTCTTTTCTCTTGGAACCTGCATTCCAGAGACAGCAATGTATATGGTTCCTGGCCCTCTGATCTGTAATCTACTCTTTGTCATCTTTTGCTCCTAATAACCCAATCTGAATGTTGAAAGCACAGATGCCGATAGGGCACAGATAAGCATACGGTAGCATCTCTGGGTGATGTTATCTCCTTCCAGCAAGGATTGCTGTTGCTTCTGGGAGGTAATCACAAGCAGAGCAAATCACATTTTTCCACTCGGGAACTGAAGTTTTATGAGGCTTGGCTGTAGGTATTATAAGTAGGTTTTGTTTTTTTTCTGCTTGCTCCTTCTCCTACTGGGCCTCACTTTTCAAGGATCCCAAAAAGTCTTGGGTATTCACCAGGACTCTTCTTCTTTAGTTGGTCCTTACTTCCATTTTTATAATCTTTCATGTTCACAAGACTCACAGAGACTTTTCTCAGTTTCTAAATCTCCTGGCCTTCACTGCTTCCAACTTTGCACTCCCTGGAAGGAAAAGTCTCCATTCCAAATGTCAGGCTCATTTCTGCATTTTCTTTGGCTCCTGAAGTCCTGGCTGCCTGATCGCCTTGAATGTTATCTTTTGATTCCAGCTCATGACGCTCCCCAGAGTTCTGCTCTGTTTCTGTCCTCTAGCTTCTGCCTTCTGCATGGTCCCTCACCCTGGTATCTGGCAGCTCAGGACCTGGCTAGTGACTTGAGCACACCACATTTACTTTGAAGCATTTTGCTTTTGAGGCTTTGGCTTATCGTGGCCTGGGAATTTTAATAGCTTGGTGTAGTTTGAATGCTGCCCCCCCTCCCATTTACATGTTGAAACAAACTCCCCTTACGCTGATAGTAAGAGGTGGCATCTTTTGGGACATGACTGCCAGGAGGGTTCTGACTCCATGAGTGGGTTAGGGCCCTTATAAAAGAGTTGAGGAAATAGGTTCCCTCTCATCCTTCTACATGTGGGGATACAGTATTGGTGTCCTTTTGAACCTCCTGTCCCTTCCACCATATCAGGACACTCAGAGGGCAAACTTTATAAGAAATGGGCCCTCAACCAGGCATGGTGGCATACACCTGTAATCTCAGCACCTAGCGAGACTGACTGAGATTGAGTCCAACCTGGGCAGCTTAACCACTTAGTGAGACCCTGTCTAAATTTTTTTTAAAAATTAAAAAAAGAATGGGGAGATAGCTGAATGTGAAGGCCTTGGGTTCTTTTCCAAGAACAGCAAGGAAAGACAAAAGAAGAGAGGACAGGACAGGAAAAGTTAGAAGAGGAGAGGAGAGGAGAGGAGGAGAAAAGAGAAAAAACGAAAAGAAAAGTAAAAATGGGCACTTACTAGATCCCCAACCTGGTGTAGACTTGACCTGGGCATCAGAGCCACAAGAAAATAAATTTTTATTGGTCATAAAATACCCAGTCTGTGGTATTTTGTTATAGCAGCATGAAATGACTAAGACATAGCCATTCAATGTCATGAAACAGACAAAATTTTAAGTCTGGTTTTTCTCTAGTAGGTGGTTTAATCTGAGGCAAGCTGGTCTATCATAGAAGATGATACAGACACAAACCCCAGGTTTTCAAAGTTGGAAATGAACCTAATCTTAAAACTATATTGTGTGATTTATCATGTAACAGCCAAATAAACAAATAAACAAAAAACTCCACATCATTAGGCCAGTTCAGGCTCACAGGCTGCCAATTCGAGAGCTCTGGTATCCTGGAATGCAAAGGAGAGTTCTGCTTCAAGAGAGAGATCTGGACTCAGTCTTGTAGAGAATAAACAGAGCCCAAACATAGATAAAGCCCCCTGGGCTCCCCTAGGTAAGGCAACAGAGTTCAGGCATCAGAGCCCACATGTTTCTTTTTCGGAAGTTGTTTACCATTCCTGGCTCACTCAAAAGGGGAAGGGGAGGGAAAAACTGAATGAGGAGTGTGGTGAAAGCACTGGTTCTGCCACTTACTAGCTACCTGACTTTGTGTAACTCACAAAATATGCTCTGGGTCCTAGTTTTTTGGAATGTTGTTTAAATTCTCTTCCTATGACTCATATTACTGGAATTAAGAGGGACTATGTGAATTAAGTGCTAGATATCCAATACGTATCATTTTAGAGGCAAGTCCTCCTCTCTTTGGCCTCTCCTCCACTTGCCTCTGTTCAGACCTGTAAGCCTTTGATCTGCTGTGTTTCCAATCTCAGGTCCTTTGGTCTTCCCAAAAGGAGCTAGAAAGGCAGCTCTTGTCTACTCCCTGTACTTAGTCACTATAATATACCCACTGTAAGAGTCGGCAGGCTACAGCCCATGGGCCACCAGAGTGGCATAACTCCACCCCGTGCTGGTGTGATTTATTTCTAAGAAGACTTGGGCTTGGAAGTAGGAAGATTCAACAATTAAATTAATGCTCCATAAAATGTAAACAAATAAAGAAGAAAAACGATAGAGCCATCCAGTGTCACTTTAGACTCATCAGCTTGCCAACTTCCCCTAACTTTGGAGGAAAGTGACATACTGAGTTGTCAATTAATAAAACTTTCTAGATGTCACACATGCAAAAAAAATACTGAGTGCTGGACTGCTTCCAGTTACGAAGTGCTGGCCATATATCTTGTGGTGGTTGCGCTGTGGTAACTATGTTACACAAACAAAAACCTGTGAGGTAGGTGATGATAGTCTATTGAGAAGTGCCCCACAATTTCTTTAGGGGTTCAGCCATCTCTAAAAGCAAAGTACTGCAAAATGCTTTAGGAACACCTTCAATCAAACCTTGATGGTTGATTGATTTGGGGGAAAGCTCTAAAAGCAAATACCGAACATGCCATAAGACTAGAAAACACTGGAGACGCCAGCCGGAAGAGCAGATGTGATGAAGACACACAGAACACGGATGGAAAGAGGAAAGTGAAGCTAACACTCATACTTTGCATAATGCAAAGGCCTCATGCAACTGATGAGGCCTCCATTTGACCCAGATAACTACAGCTCAGAGTTCTAGATTTCGATTCAAAACGGTGCCTAGAGGCAAGAATAAAAGGCCCCATTCTAACTCAGGGTCCTTTTGAAAGGTCTCTGTTAATTTTTACGAACTCAGGAGAAGAGAACACTAATTTAGTAGAAGGTGAAGTTCTGTCCACCAGCCAGATAAAGTTGAAAACTACTGAATGCTCTCAAAAACCCCAGGAGGTCATTGTTCCCTATCTTATCTGGTGGCACTAATGCCAGAATTCAAACCCAGTTCTTTCCTTTGCTCCCACCCCATCGCCTGCCTGGCTGGAAGAAAACACTCCTTCAAATGGGCACTTTGTGTGTGTGTGTGTGTGTGTGTGTGTGTGCGCGCGTGCACGCGCGTCTAGAACGCAAAGCTCACATATAGCTATGTGTGTAAATTCTCTGTGAACTTTCATCAGTCAGAATTACATAATAATATCATATGATTTTGCAAGAAGTTCAGCAGGGCTGTTTTGGAGGCTGTCAGCCAAGACACTGTACAGACACCGAGGCGTCAGAGCTGCCACTGCAAAGTGGATGTTAATTACCTAAAACAATGTGTGCAATAGGCAAAGGGAAAAAAACAGGACCTGCTCTCTCAGCTCTAACCGTTCATCTATTACTGTGCCAACTGCAAAGTTATTTAGCCCGGAGGACTTGTAATTAGCCGGCTTGCAAATTAATAAGATCTTTAAAAAGAAAAGAAAGAAAAGAAAAAAAAGGCTACAAGGGAAAAAGAATGGTGGGAAACATTTTATCTCTGATTCTCGAGGAATATATTTAGTCTGCAATTACCTCATTAACTGCCTTGAATTCATTTAACACATGCCATAGACATTTTGCCTGATTGGGGTAGTAGAGTACAGCACAGCCCCAGTGGGGCTGGCAGCAAGAGAGACACAGAAGAGTAGTGTATCATTTCAGATTCTACCTGCTTCTATCTTGAGCACAAATCGCTTGTCTGGTTTGAGTTTGCAAATGCTAATTCCTGCACTTAATTGTGCCAGAGACATTAACATCTAACTCAGGTAAACCAAAGGCGAAATCATGTTGGTTCTTCAAAAGTCAGAAAGCAGCCATGACTCAGTCCTGGTAACAATGGTGCTGCCTCACCTTGGACACTGTAATTAGTTCTTTAATCCTATTGGCCTTTAATAACAAGAGGGACATAATGAATAGGTAGTCAGTTTTGTTTGGTGGAGGATGTTTTCTCTCCTAATAATGAAAGACTTTCTTCTCCTTCCTCCTCCTCCTCCTCCTCCACCACCTCCTCCTCCTCCTCTTCTTCTCCTCCTCCTCCTCCTCTTCCTCTTCCCCTTCCTCCTCCTCCTCTTCCCCTTCATCCTCCTCCTTCTCCTCCTCCTCCTTTTTCTGTTTTTCCTACTGGCAAAGGAAGTTTAAAAGAGGATTCCAGTCACGAGAGGATTCGTATTATACTGTGATTAAATGATTGATGGGTTCACTCCAAATTCTCTCAATTCCAAGAGCTTCCCATACATGGTATATAGTAGTACTACCATTACAATAAATAAGTTGTAATGTTCATTTATCTAATATCACTATATTTGAGCCATACAATTTATTTCTGTGTCCACATCAATCTTACAAAGGTGGTATTATCTGTATGTATTACAGATGAAGAATTTGATGCTCAGTTGGGTTAACAATTTTGCTCAGGACACAAGCAAGGCAGGATGCAAATGTAGAAATTCTGTCTTCAAAGTTCTTGGTACCATACTTCTTTACCATAGGCATTTCTTTTAGGATTAAATTCAGGTCCATACAAAGGCTAAGGAGTTGTGATCAAGTTATCTGAGCTTATTTTGCTGTACCTGGTTTACCCAATCAGGAGCAGTTTTGTACACAGACTACATATCAGCCTGGAGAGTACACTTTTAACTCCCCTTTCTACAAAGTCTCCAGTTTTTTTTAAAGGCCCCTCTTTGCTATCTGTCTCCTGATAATTCACTAATAGGACTTAATTGATTTATGTAGTTTTGAATGTTGTTAAACTTAATTAATTTATGAAGCTCTGAGTGTTAGTAAAATTAAAATCTCAGTGATTGGATCCAGTATATTATATGAATCACTGCTAGGAATGGAAGATTGGTGGATAGAGAAAATGTGGGGCTTGGGAAAGATGTAACAGTCAACAAGGAAAAGGACTTGGAACAGATCAACACTGGCCACTTGATGATTCCACCAACCGTGAACCTTGTGCAGCAAGGGAGTGCCCCCCAATACCAAATCAGAAGGGCTAGTTTGAGGGGTGGGAGGGATGCTGATGAAATTTGTAAGCTTCAAGAGGACAGCCTGTTCTGTTTTGCTCAGTGCTCTAACTCTAGCTCATAAAACAGTGCTTGATGAATTCTAAAAAAAATGTGTTGAATAAAAAATGTGTGGGTAAATCAATGTATGCTCAATGAGATCATGCTACTCCTGAAAAGAGCAAAGGTATCTCTAATTATCAGATGGAAGAATCTTATGACTCTCATTTAGGAATAAAGAACTTGTTCCAGAAGTATGTGGACAGGCTGGCCCTCACAGCTCATGAGCCTGGACCGGATCACATGATCTCGCTTTATTCAATCACTGCAAGGGAAGTGGAATCGTTCTGGGGGTCATAAACCCCATGCTTGATTTGAAGGAGTACTGCTCCCTGCTTTACATGGTCTTGTGGAGTGGCATAGATATTTGGATTAAAGAGAGGTTCTATTAGGAAGGAAAAAAAGGGAAATGTATATGGAGGTGACAACAGACAGGCAAAGCATTACTAATGCCTGGCATAGGATTAGCACTTGGTGATTGTTTAAGGGAATCAGTGTTAGTGAAACTTTTGCACTCAACATAGAAAAAGTTCATACACAGCAGTGGGAGGTAATTTTGTCTCAACATTTCAAACAGTGTCAGAGTGGTACTTGTTAAAAGCATGATTTTCAAGATAATCACTGATTAACTACCTGGTAAAAATTCAATAACTGCATGAGGCTTCCTGGTTTATACGTCCTTAGATTCAGACTGGATTCAGTGACACTAGTTTGAGCCTTATCAAGTTTAAAGACAGGATTTCAAAAAGATCAAGTGATGTGCCTGAGGCCACACACAACTCTAATGTGTCAGCTCTCAGGACTGCGTTTTCTTCAATCTTTTATTATAAGGAATAGTCGTTTTCATTTTTTTAACATAATCATAGGCATACTTAAACTACTACTTTTATAATTATTGTAGGATCAAAAGAATAACATTAACAATTGACATCAGAATTCCTTTTAAGAAGTAACTTGCTTTTCCTAAGAAAAATACATCTAATTGCAAGCAAAAGACAAGGCTCAGACAAATAAAATATTCCTGATTGTTTTGCACTAAACGAAGCAGAAATCTGGGAATGAGGGGAGAGGAGAGAAAAGAGGATAGGGGATAGTTAAAAACCTGAGGTAGAATTTTAAAGAGTAGATATGTAGGGTATTCATCTTAAAGGTAAGGTAGTTTATAGATACAGCCAATATTCTATACCTTAAAACTTCCATTAAAATCTTCTATATACAAAGAGATTTCATTGTTTTTTAATCAAAAGGAGGGTGAATTTTTAAATCCATGGCAACAAGTTTTGGAATAAGAATAGCAGAAAAATCATATACCATTTTGACTAAACAATAGTGTCAAATGTCTTTAATTTCATAATGGTAGTTTTAGAACTCTGGCTCTGGGAAATTAAAAAATGAGAGTCCCTTTTTCCCTGAAGAAGGTGTTGTCCCTTAAAACATCCTGAGGGTTGGAAAAAGGAGGTAAATATAGCTAGCAAACTAGGTCTGGCGTAAAAGGTATTTAATAAGCCAGAGAAATTTAAGGTCAAGCAAGGAAGAGGGAACTAAGACATCTGTCCTTTATCTAAACTTCCTCATGCTATTTTGAAAATGTAAATGAAAATATAGCAATAGACTTCAGAAAGATTGAAGATGTACCTTAAATATAGTAATGATTAAACTAATTTTTGCTAATACCAATTTTTAAACTAAGAAGTTGGGAAAATATAATATATGTGGCAAGGAATTAAGATATTTGATATGTAAAACATTCTCTTAGATTAGTAAAAAAATGTATCCTCCATCAGAGAAACTGGCAAAAACTATAAGTAAGAGCTCACCAATAAAGATATATTTAAACAGCCTAGAGGTATAAACATATTTTACTCCAAAAAGCATACTTAAAATGCAAAAAGAAAAAAATTTTTAAAGGCAAAAAGAAATCAACAAAAATATCATTAGAATCATTAATCAAACTTTCTTCTCTTTGAGAACCAATAAAGCAACAAATATGAAATAGAACAAGCTGAATAAAATGTTTGCTTAGCTCAGTTGAATGGATATATATCAAATTCAATCCCTAAGAACACAAAATATGCTTTCTTCTTAAATTTCTTGGGGATACTTTCAGAAAATGACCACTTTCTAAACTACAAAGAAAACAAAAGCAAAAACCTCTTTCAAAATTAGAAAATTTAATAGAACACACCCTTTGTTCACAATAATAGAGTTTTGAAAGAAAACAGAAATACTCAAATAAAAACATGAATACATTTATGGGAAGTTGAAAACATTGACCTAAACAACTCTTGAAAAACAGAGGAAATGAAAAGTGTAATTATGGAGCATTTAGACAATAACAATAAAAACATATCAAACCTTAAGAGATGCAGTAAAAACTGAATATGAGTCTCTTGATTCCTTTTTTTTTTTCTGTGCTCAAGATTGAAACCAAGGCTTTATATATGTTAGGCAAACTTATTACCACTGAGCTACAGTGGCACTTGCATTCTCAAATGAATGAATGAAAATAAATGAGCAGAAAACTCTATTCCTAGTCTTTCCAAAAAGACTTGAAAAGAAAGCAATGAAGTTAGACTTAAAAAGAGTCATTGCTATGCTCAGTTTGGAAGCATGTACACTAAAAAATTCATTATTAAAATCTTAAGTCCAAAATAATTAGATATAAAAGAAATAAATACTCAGTAGAATTGACAAATCTGAGAACTGACTTTTCAAAAGATGAAATAAAGAGATAAAGTTCTGGAAATTCTGATTAGTTTTAAAATGAATATAAGCCTTTAACATAATTAAAATAGTTTGTAAATGGGAGGAGTTAATAATTAGATTGTTGGGAACAAATAGAAGATCTATAAATGGAATTAAATATATAAAGATTAGACCTAAAGCAACAGAGAAATAAAATATGTTGGAAAACAGACAACCATGGGCATTCAAAAATCATTTTCCTACTTCACACAATAAATAAATTCTAAGTAGATCAAAATTCTAAAATGTAACAAATACAGCCATAATCTGGAAGAATATTTGGGAGTTTAGTAGTGCCTTCTGGGCATAGCCACAAAACCAGAAATGTACAAAAACAGATGGAATAATTTTGCTATATAGTTAAATATATTCATTTATTTATTCAATGAAAACTGCTTCCCATGTCCATGCACTGTTAGAGTCATTCAGGGAATAGTAGTGAACAAAACCAACAAAGATTGTTGCTATTCCATTCAAGAGACAGAAAACAAGTAAAGACAAATTCATATGCAAGCAAATTTCTACAGTTAGAAAATGATAAACTTTACAGTTCATAGAAGGTGATAAGGCTAAATAGGCACTGAGTAAGTGAATTAGAATTACAAAAGGTGGGCTGCAATTTTAAATACAGTACAGCCCCCTTGATGTCACAGTTCAGAGTTCATGGCCTCAGTCATTCACAGACTATTTCTTGGAACCTAACTAATAATTGTTCTTGTGTCATGTCCAGCACAACTCTCAAAGTTCCTGGGAGGATTACCAGCAAGAGAATAGAGAAATAAAGATGAGAGACAATGTACAGAAAGCTGAGGTCAGGTGGAGACCTCTCGCTGACTGAGAAGAAAAGGGACTGCTAAACCACTGTAGCATGTTATACACTTGGGAGGTTGATATCAATTTCAACCCCTCTGCCTAGCAACTTGTTTGTCTGGCTCATCTGGACACCTTGCATTCTTGGAGCTGGAACTGCTTGTTAATGTGGTTCACCTTGGACTCTTCGTATTTTCAGGACTGGCATTATTTAGCCCTGCATGTGTGATTGATCTCTAGCTTCAACCACTTCCCACATCTCCCCCTTTTTTGTTTTGTAGTTACAAGTGATAGGTGGTCAGTTGAAGTTGGAGGAACTGTGTTTGGAGGACTCTACGGAAGACCTTTACATTCTTGAACCCTTTCCATTTTGAGTGAATTTACTCAGTTAACCTAAAGATTTTTAGTCCTAAGATTTTAGGTACCTGTATTAGCAAGTAACCCTATACAATCCATTAACCCATAACAGTAGTCAGTTGCCAGTGTAACTGACAATTGTGAGAAGGTGTGAGTGATTGGAGTTTCTTTTATAGCTAACATATTACTATGCATTGTTTTACACACTTTGTGGTTATATTTTTCTTTTTTTTAGGTATTTTTTTTATTTAAGTGAAAAAGAAAGAAAAAAAGATGTATAACAAAGACAACATGCAAAAGAGACAAACAAATGACTAGAGTAAATGCACAACAGTAACATTGCAGGTTTACAAAACAGGATGATAAAAACTTGACAATGGCTGCAATACTGTGTATCGTTATCTTCAAAATGGTTACTTACATTAACAGATATAGACATGTAAAACTGACCCAATCATATGAGTATTAATTGTTCTTGCTCAATAACAAATACATTCAGCAGTGTGTTCGTTTTAGTTATCTTACATATACATATGTACAGATTTTTATCTTTTCCTTTTCCCTTTTCTCCTTCCCCCTTTTCTCTTCCCAATTACTTTTGCTCTTCGAGCTGCTTTTTACCCTTACATAGTATTTATTATAGATTTTGGATCATATATACTTTTTCCATTTCTTACACTAGGGAGACAATATAGTATGTACACATGTGGGTTTGATTTATCTCACTTAAGAGTATGGTCTCAAGTCGTGACCATTTACTTATAAAATTCTCAATGCAATCTTTCTTAATAGCTGTGTAGTACTCCATTGTATAAAAATACCACATCTTTTTTGTCCAGTCTTTGATTGATGGGCACTTGGGTTGTTTCCAAGATCTGGCTATTACAAATTGGGTTGCTATAAACATGGGTGCATAGATATCACTGTGGTATGATGTTTTCAATTCTTCTGGGAAAATGCCCAGAAGTGGGGATAGCTGTGTTGAATGGGATCTCTAATCCAAACTTCTTGAAGAATCTCCACACTGATTTCCACAGTGGTTGCACCAGTCTACACTCCCACCAACAGTGGAGAAGAATTCCTTTTTCCCCACAGCCCTTCCAGCATTTGTTATTGGTTGATTTTTTAATCTTGGCCATTCTTTCTGGAGTGAGATGGAATCTCAGCGTTGTTTTAATTTGCATTTCCTGAATGACCATGGATGTTGAACATTTTTTCATATATTTATTTGCCATTTGTATTTCTTTCTCTGAGAAGTGTGTATTCATCTCAGATGCCCATTTTTGGATTGGGTCCTTGAATTTTAGGGGCCTGATTTCTTTTAATTCCTTATATGCTTTAGACAGAAGTCCTTTGTCTGATGGTCAATGGGCTAAGATATTTCCCAGTTCGTGGGTTTTCTTTCACTCTGTTGGAGATTTCCTTTGACATGCAAAAACTTTTTAGTAAGATGAGAAGCCAGTTGTTGATTCTGGGAAGTGTTTCCCGTGCAATTTGATTTTTGTTCATGAACTCTCTGCCTACTCCTATGTCATCGAGATTTTTACCTACTCTGTCTTCTAGTAAGTTTAGTGTCTCTGTTTTTATATTCAGATCTTTGACCCATTTTGACTTTATTTTAGTGCATGATGATAGGCATGGATCTAGTTTTAGTTTACAGCATATAGAAAGCCAGTTTTTCCAGCACCATTTGTTAAAGAGACTGTCTTTCTTCCAATGTACCTGTTTGGCCCCTTTGTCAAAGATGAAGTGGCTGAGTGTGTTTGTAGTTGTGGCTGTATCTTCTAATCTATACCATTGATCTTCAGGTCTGTTTTGATTCCAGTACCATGCTGATTTTTTCACAGTAGCTTTGTAGTATAGTTTCAAATCAGGGAATGCAATGCCTCCTGCCTTCCCTTTGTTGTCCAGAACTGCCTTTGCTATTCTAGGTCTTTTCTGGTTCCAGATGAATTTCAGGAATGCTTTCTCTAGCTCTGTGAGGTAGGCAGGTGGTATTTTGATTGGGATTGCATTGAATCTGTATAATAATTTTGGGAGAATGGCCATTTTCATGATATTTGTTCTTCCTATCCATGAACAGGGAATATCTTTCCATTTTCTGAAATCTTCT